>CAJDSM010041428.1:25539-42661 GCA_903981925.1 Ostrea lurida | reverse complement strand
ACAGCTTTGGTCTTTAAATCGTTGCCACAGCGAATCTGATGGTCTGAGGCTGCGTCGCTTCCGCGCACTAGCTCTGACATCCATCACACTTCGTTCTCCACTTGTGATCTATGGTGTAAGTGGTCGATCTGGTTGTCCGTAATTCTCCCATCTGGTGACTTGTGGATCTTCTGTGAGCGTATATAGGTGCCACTTATAACTAGGTCGTTGAAATGAACAGAAAGTCTATGACAGCTTTCCTGCCCATTTGAGAGTTCTCTCCTTCAGGTCATACCTGCTGTTTTATTTTCTGGTGTTTTTTTTTGGGGGGGGGGGGGGGTTCTTTGTTAACCAGTCAGCGTCAGGTCAGTCTACACTAAACTATTATTATGCGAGGAAAAAAAATTTAACGAGATGCTATTTTTTTTTTTATTTAGCCAAGTATGTCAGTCCATGTACCACTGATGAAGGATCATACGTTGTCATGGTTATCCAAAACATGCATAATTTGCACTTAAAAGTGATGTCGAAAAAAACGAGCAATTCAAAGCGTTTTAGAGCTTAAATGCAATGAATAATATAATTGACCAAAAATCTGGATCGTACTGTTTGGGTTTTTTATTCGCCATCTGGGCATCGAAAACACCTAACCGCCTGCTGACATTACAAAGGACATCGTTTTGGTCTGAGCCTTATGAAAGGGTCTGGGGCAGGGGTGGATCACATAGCGATAACAGAACCTTTACTAAATCGAATATAAAGTCTAACAACTGGACAATTCGATTCGAAATTATCGAAAAACTGATTTAACTTAAAATTAACAGGGTATGCGTTTTAGATTAATAGTATTGTGATTTTCTGTTTACTATACAACGCCTTGAAAGGTAATTATTCGGTAATTTCGAATCAGGGCCTTGTCAACCGGCTTTACCTTCTTAATTCAATATTGAGCATAGAAGTGCAGGTTCCTAAAAGTTACCACGAATAGCCGGAGTATCCTCAAATCAGACGAGGCTTATCATCACGCGATTACATAATACAACTAAACTTGGAGGTTGATTCCTGCTAAGTAAAGATTTCTGATAAAAGCGAAGCAGTTTTTTAAAAACAAAAAGGTACAATGAACCGTCTTAACACCACGTAGACCTAGTTGAAGACAATGCACTAAAAATTTGTTTTTTATCAAAGACGCGCAGATCGGAAATTGCACCTTTTGATAAAATAATCTTCTCTAACCCGAGCACTCCGCGCACTGTTGTAAATCATGGGCAATGTTCGATTTCAAACCGAACATAATGGTATTTAATTTACAGATTAATTGATTACCCACAACATGCTGATGCATATCACGTAAGTTAAAATTATGTTTTTTTAATTTATCAACGGTTTTATTTATTAAATACTTTAGTTTACTTCTAGTAGCGTAAAGGACTGAACCAGTTCATCTAACTTCTTCTAGAAAGGCTTATGCCCCTTTAGAAAGGTATGTGTGTATGCTACGCAGTTTGATATGTAATGTAATTAATATTTTTACACCAACTGACAGCTTATTTGATTTAAATGATCGATCAAAAACTGTAATACATTTTAAACCTGGTAAATCTTTAACTGTTATGCGATATTATTAAAGTTTTTATTTTATTAAATTGAGTTTTCGTCCGTGAGGAATATGAATGAGAAACTTTTTCAGCCAATAAGAAATGCCTTAGATGAACAAACACCCACCGGAGTAATGACTTAGTCGAGTGCAGAACACTTCTATATTAAATACCGATGTTGAGGTCTTTTAATTTAAAAATGGTACAGCATATGGCCACAATTGACATCTTACCTATCATCCAGACCGCACGAAGAACATTTTCTTTGCCAAGAGTGCGGCGGTGTTTAAAACTTTTAAACAATTTCAAAAGTGATTTATGTGATTTATTCCAAATGTTCAATAAAAACCGATTTGTAGGTTAAATATGTGTCTTGTCTCTCCTTTCAATTCAATTATGCCGGCCCGATATTTACATGCACAGGCAGACTAGCTGTTCTGAATGAGTAAATCTATCTTGAGAGTCTTGAGTAGGTCTGTTTGAAATAATTCACATTAACAAGTCTACATCTCTGTTATTATATCGTTAATTCCCCACTACAGTGCTAAAATCGAGGCGCTTAGGAGCTTTTTCTTTCAACCAATTCAGTGCAATAGATTTGGTCTGAAGCATCAAATATCGGGTCACAGTGAAGGAGGGACATTGTTGGACGGAAGATTAAAACAGCAGCCATATTCAACTCGGAAAAGAGGTCTCAACAGAAGAACATTGTCTATCTTAAGAGGCGGTGATTTGCGTATTGTGGACAGCATATGTTTTCCTAATCCTGCTTTAAAATTCGTATATGTAATTGCGATTCGCGCAACCTACGATACGGAGGCCGTCATTTAATAATACAATCACACAACCTGCATATTAAATCTTGAGAAACGTTCGTGTACGACAACCCTAGTAATTAAATTAACGGGATTATATTCAAATCAGTGCAGTCCTTGAATTGTAATGTTTTTGATTTGTATAAACTCTTAATGAGATTGTGCAAAGATTAGTATTTTGAATATAGTCGGTCCGACACCAGAAGTCTGTTGTTTCAACTATCAACTTAGACGTGAGGTTCTCTAGGGTATTTGTCTAGGAATATGATAGATAAGTATGTACTTTCATGAAGGATTTAATTTCAAAATCCGGGTAAGCGGCATATTATGCATCAATTAAATGTCACCTTGATCAGTATAAATATTACTGTTCAAAGATCCGATACTCTTTTCCGATTGTAATGGCGTCTTAAAATGCCTTCACGAACTTTTTGCATTATAGAGCAAAGCATCTAAATTTTGAATAATTCTCATATCGAGAAAGACTTTAATTATATTCGGAATTAGCTGTGTTTTATTAATACATTGTCACAAGCGAAATAAAAAGAAACTACATCAAATAAGGGCATGGCATAAAGCCAATTATAGAGGGTGTTACGTGCCGGGATTTTTCAACATATGCGAGTTATTCTGTTAATTGTGTGAATGTGTACAGATCTAATTTTTAATTGTTTTTCATTCACAGTGGCAGTACGTACCATACGTGATGATATGCTGACGAAGTATGTACTCCAGCACTGTTACATCAGCCAGTGTCAAGGACGCATCGCGCAGTCCTATGCGTTTCGGGAGTATTGTTAAATGATATCTCCGCAGCACACTCATTGAATTGGATGAAAGAACAGACAGAAGGAAAACCTAAGAACATGAATATAGAAAATCTGCTATCATCTTACCAAAATTAAAAAAGAAAGGAGGAGTGCTCCTATTGAGCCCATAAAGACAAGGAAGGACAAAGCAAAATGAAAGTGAAAAGAATTCAAAATTTTTGAAAAATGTTAAAAGAGTCATCGAGGTAGAGGAGCACATCAATTCCCACGCTGGATTAGGGATATAAACTCAAAGGCGGATTGACGTCATACAAAAGTGAGCCCAAGGACAGCTAGTGCTAACACAGTTTTTATGATCAGAACTGGATGGACCCTAATGGTTGACGTACCAGGAAACCCAAACCTGGTGTACGATAGTTCGTGGTAGTTTGCCATAAAACATCTTCCTCCTGCGACTTCATAATCCGTTACCATTAATTTACGGCAGAAGCCGAGGCAGCTTCAAGACGTGCCTCAAATTCATACTTATTACATTGTTTAAAGACGTTTGAAAAATGCAACAATCAACTAACAAATATTTAGCGCTGCACACCAGTCACCGTTCGTGAATCAGACTATGAATCATCATCCGGCGTGTACCGCCTGCAGCTGATGTTCGTCGGTAGAGACCATAACTATTATCAAGGTGTTCTTTAGCGCCAGAGGATATCTGTTTCCTCAAAATATCACGCTCGTCTCGAGAAACGCTAACTCTGCTCAGCAAAGAGCGGTTTTCTCCAGCGTACCGGGCCTAGCATCCCCCAACACACAGACCCCTGAGTGGGGGTCACGGCCGTCCGTCAGCCTTATTGAAGATAAAGAAGGTTCGGTTGTTCATACGACTTCCGGAATAGACATAGGGAAAGAACTATTTTCTGAGAGGACTTCCGGAAATCATTCCGAGTGTTAAATATCCATACGCTTGTCGAACAAACATCAAGCAAAATTCGGCGGGAAGTATTCAAAACGACAGGCATGTGAACGAGCACAACCTAGGGGGCCACGATTGCGACTGCAACTCTGGAGACAAAAGAATTCGGGTCACAATACGCGATTGGATTCGAAAGGTTCGACACTCCTGAATCATTGAATGGTTCGAGGAATCTACAAACATAACTTTACCAAAAGCCATCAATAGAATGCCGATCAGCTCTACGGCAACAGCTTTTATCGATATCTGAAGTCAACTGACGCATTAAAACTAGGATCTCTGATCTTTGGCAAGGACCCAAAGGTAAGTATTGAGATAGTTTCTGCACACACTCATGGAAAGAACCGCTACCAAATAAGACTTGAATAGACATTAATCCAATAACGAATCAATTCATTAGGTCAAAACCTTCAGATATATAGTCAATGTGTTTTGGGGTATACAGATCTCATTTGCAGCCGCGGATAGTGAATGGTAGCTTTTCACGAAACAAAATTATCTGTGATATTCATCGGAATCTATTACAGCACTGTTCCATTGCAATTACTATTTAAAACAAAAACGCTATTTTATCATATGCGACTGTTTGACCTCTAGAACATAGCCGGGTATTTGTGCACATTTTGACTCCAAGTAGACATGAGTGTCACTCGCCTATATTGTCTAGAAATTTAATATTTAAGCAGATACCGGTAATGTTTTTCTCTCGTGTTTACTTTATCAATTTGGGCCAATATAAATAAGACTTGTAATTTTTGCAAGCTTTAAATGAGCTGTATAATCTACCAAGAAAACTAAGCAAAATGAATATTAAATGTTTCAAAGGATTTCATTGTGAATGAACTTTTGCAATTTCAATAAGAGCTGTCATGTACGTCGTGAGAGAAACTATATACATTTATATTCTTGACGCAATAACCCTCCTGAGTCGTCCCGCTTCCAAGACGAATTGGAGTTTTTTCATTTCGCATTGGTTCATCGAAAATCAAAAACACGGATGATTTATTCTTTCTCGAGTAATCCAATAATTGTTTTCAAATAAGATCGATATAACGCGTGTCTTATCCATGAAAGATGAATCAAGTTTAATCACTGTTTTAAATGCTAATACATTTTCTTCATGGAGCAGGATTCAGTTTTAATTTGAGATGAAATTTTTAAATTCTATACTATTTCTGTTGCACTTTCCATAGGGTGTCAATTTCTAGGATCTCCAAGAAACGTCACCTTTCTGGAAAATAAAATAAAAGTGCTTTAGCTAGCGAAATCTGTTACTTTTGTAATGCCAAGTTTAAGGCGTGTCTGAAAACGCAGCTGTCTCTGAAATTGACCGAGTCAGAAATACAATACGTCCCCAATATATACCATAGTTCCTCATGATGTGGAGAATGACTGCGTTGACGATTTGATAACTAGAGTCCGGCTAGTTTCTTCCCCAAGAAGTGATATATTACTAATTACTAACCAGCATGCTTATCTGCCAGCATACTTTCTATGCGTTACAAGTATTATCACCATGCTTTTGCGGTAGAAAATGTCCTTTCAATATGGATGTATTAATAGAAAAGGCGGGTAGTACAGCTTGCCAAATTCGGTATTACTTGGACATTAACTGTTTGGATTACACCCGCCCATATACCATTTAACATTGAGGTATTATACCGGAGGTTTCACTTGAAATCCCCGACACCTGGCGGAGTCCTGTCAACAATCAGCGTTCTGCACTGGTTTTAAACAGTCATCGCAACCTTTAAAAAACACAAAGTTTAAGAATGTATAAATATTAACATTTCGGATTAGCTTCATACAGATGTAACGTACTTGTAGTAGGAGCCTATCTTAGTTTATTATTCCCAGTACTGACCAATGGTGCAGTGCAAGAATTGGCAGAGCGGTCCTTGCACCACCAGTCTTCATAGTCGATTTCGAATCAGTATGGATAAAAAAAAACCTTCCAAGAATATACGTATATAAGTATTTGATCATGTTGGTTGTATTTTTATATTGATACAGTGACTAGCACATTAACAAGTGTTAGTGTGGTAACTAGTTTGGCTGTGCCTAACTTTCGGGTAAAATCATTCCTGGTGTTTTTTTCCGAATGCTTTTCCGCGAATTTCCATAACAACTTTGTATCGGATAAGTAAGCCAGGAAGAAGTAAGCATATTCCACGAGAGGGTAAATCGTATCCAGACTAGTATATATGATGTGTCAAAAAAAATCCTCCAGGCTGCGATGCTATTTTTAAAATTTTTGTGGAAAATCATAAGAGTAAGAAGGTAAATTTAATTAATTAACTCCGAAATATCTGTTTCTGGCATCGATACATACAGCATGTATGCTCCCTGGTCATTATTGTTCTAAAACTGATATATTACACATGTTATATGTATCTTTTGCGGTTGGTACTTATCGTAAACGTGCGTAAATTCAGTGGGCATATGGTTAAAAGGTAAGATTGATCTATGCCATCCTGGCAAAACACAACTGAAATGAGTTCCTACAAAAACTCATCCTAATGTATCATATTATTCTCAATCTCTCCGAAGTAATAAGGTACATTTAATCCTTAACAACAAGTTTGATCAATTTAATGCCCCATGTGTTACATAAGAATCCTCTTTCATACAATGTTGTCGCAATCGGTGACATGCACTAATTATGAGTAAGATAAGACGTGATCCACTAAGATCATCTTTACATAATTACAGTCACTCTCCTCATTTCAATGACTAATTTTGTGTGGCCACTGTCTGTTACCCTGGAAACACTAAATAGCTAACGATTGGCTGCCCGTTTCATCGTTGCCGATAGTCTGATTGATGTTGCTGTTTGCTTCGTAAATGCCGTTCACTTTTCACACCGGCAGTCCACGATTCTCGTGGCATTTGTATCAAAAATATAACTCATGGCCTAATACCGTACTTGAGTTATTATTATAATATTATAGCGGATGGTATATATTGTATAAGACTATAAACAGATTAATAGCGTTAGAAATATAACAATGGCGAGTGACCCAATTTTGTCTGGCCCAAGTGAGGAAGATCAGCCTTTTCATGCTTTCACGCAGGAAAAAATAAGCGTAAGTTTTAATCTCACTTTGTAATGGATTAAGTTACCTAATGACTCCAACCAAATTAGACCAAGATGTCTGTCCGCGGACTATTGTGCATAACCTTTGTAGTGTAGATTGAGGGTTTTTTGGTTTTTACTACCAAGTATTTTAAGAAAGTGCTGTATAAACTTCTTTACTTTTCGATGATTAACAATTAGTCATTCAATAACCGACCTCGCTAACTCATTGGGTGCTGTACTATGCAAAGTGAGCCTTTGGACGTGGCCCCCACGGTTATCTTTACTTTAAGAGTCGTGCCCAGACCCACCCTCCCCTGTCCCGTTGTTCTACAAAGTAATATTTCCTTCAATGTTATGCGCTGAATCATTTAAACCATTCTGTAATCATAGGAAATTCAAACTAATGATGGATTTCATGGCGTACCAACTTAATGTCTGCCTTCATTCTACAATGGGCGGGCCAGCTGGTACAGAAACCTATGACACAATTTGATGACTTGCCTAAGCAACCACTGCCCAGCCCATTCTTTCCCGAGATTTCATGAAGCTGCCAGGCTGGGGCAGCATCGGTGCCGCTTCGACGTCATGCTGCAACAGTATAGGTCTTCAAGACACATAATTTCATGGCCGTCGACTTGCCTGTATTTTTTTCTTCAAAAACGAATCAAAATCGACTATAGAATTTCTTGAAACCAGAGACCATAGCACATCAATTCTTCATCAAATAATATCACTAACTTACTGAATAATAATTCACGTTGTCAATTGATTATTTTAGGTACTAATATCGGTGAAGACCAGGACTGTCAGGAGGCAAAGAGATCGTGTTGTACCTTCTCGCTGACCCGGTATTGGCGTCTATATCGTTTACAAATAACAACTTGAGTCAGTGTCCACTTCCATCAGATCCAGGATTTCCTGCATAATGAAATAAAATGTAAGAACAGTTGACCTATTGAGAATATTTTGTTGAGAAAATTCCAGTTCCGGGTGAGAATTTACTATTTCGAGAAAGGGGGGTCTTTGGGGGGGCATAGCCGTTGAGATGATATAATGTTTCTAATTTTCAAACTCAACAATTGCACTTGCAAAAAAATAATACGGGATCTCCTCTTTGCTCATAATTTTGCCTTTATTTAAAATTATTACCAAATTAATCTTAAGAGATAACCATGTTATTAAATGAGTTTGTAAAAATAGGTTCATGTATTTTTCGGTTTAGCATTGAGACTTATTAACAATTTAAATGATAATAAAATGGTTTATTTCAAACTGATAATTAGACTGATACAGTAGATTATTGAATTTGTTATGCAGTCAGCCATGTTGAGCTTTTTGATGGAGTCATTCACCATTTTGCAACTTAGATTAAAGGCTTTCGAATTATCTTCGATTGCTGATAACTTTCAAGATAGACGACAATCAGACTCTTATATTCGCTCACAGAGCCACAACTTTCTCTTCAAATTTCATGGCACATATATTCCCACATATACTACAGCCATATGTACATGTATACGTACATACGCCGAATACCCCCCCCCCATCCCACCGCTTATCCTCACGGTCACAATTTCAAACTTTAACAGAGACTTTCCATCAAAGGATGAACCTATTAATACTAAGGAGAAACAATTAGTATTTATTCCATTACATGATTCAAATCTGACATCTTCGAATTTCACGATTTATACTTCGTGTTCAGGCCAGTTGTTTACTTCAATATTTAATTCTAATGCGATACATCCCGATAGTTCCGATAACGTAACACGATCCCCTTAAATTCAACGTTACCCTTTGGCGTTGTGCTAATTAACATAAGCTTCATCGGATCTTGAGAGTATTGTTGTTATCTGGTATAGTACCAGATGGGCCGGATGGGTGGTAATTTCGATAAACAGCCGTGACAATTTCCATTCATCCTACCATCGACTCTTTTTCTCTCTCTTGAGGGGATATCTTCTGAGCCGCAAAGATCCTCATTTCCAGACCACTGAGGCTATATGTAATTGCAATCGACCGGTGAGATTTGATTGAAGATTAACCTGGGATCTAAATTTTACAGTGCAACAGAAGGGTACAAAGTTCTGTGATCCTCGTCTAGTGAGATCCTTAGAAAATTTTCTGTCCTAAACTAACCCTTGATGCAAGACCACATTTGATTAGTCTGGTTAGTATGATCGGTAAGCTGTAATGATTTTTTATGGTGACCTCCTTTATCGAATCTTCCTGAGAAAATAATGGATTCCAGAGATCAGCTCTGTCCAACGACACTGCCAAGTTTAACGTCGTATATCGTCAAGTCGCTGTAGGGCCTTTCTTTTCAGGGGGGAAAGGGTTAGCGTACAATAATCTCAGCCCGTCTCCACTTCTTTTTTTAATCGCAAGACAACAACATTGGCCCCATCAAAACAAGAGGGGGGGGGCAGGGGGTTTTCGAATAGAAAAGGGGGGGCGAGATAGGGCTCACCTGTTAATATGCATGCTAAGTGACTAATCCTCCATGATCTACCTTAGTAATTAATTAATGCCATTCGATGCCTTTCTTTAAAAAAAATGTTCGCGGTGCGAAGTGCATGATCTGGATGATATCTAGAAATTTTAAGAAGAAATGCCAGGGTTAATACAGTTGTCGATAAGGATCTCGACCGGGTAGTTCCAAGGAGTAAGCAAACAAGCCATGATTGGGACATCCCTTTGAATAGAAGATGCAGTGCGGGAGTTTGGCGATCCAATACAGACCTTTTCGCCTCACTACAATGACGAATTCGCTCCAAAAAAGACGTTTCGGCGCCAACAGGCGGTTAGCCCAAATACTGTTTCGCTCGCAATTGAATACGTTTGAATATTTATTTTGAGGTATTATTATTGTCCAGTTATACTGAATATTCATACCGAATTCAAAAAGATATTTAAAACTGGTTCTATGATGTAAATAGTACATGAAAGCAGCAGTAAACGGATTTCACACAAAACTAATTAAAACGAAAGAGTTGAATTATGAATGTAAAACTATAGCAATAGTATTCCATTTACTCATGCTCTTCCAATCTGTTTGGGCTACTTTCATCTAATCTGCGCCATATGTTAGGGTGAGAAGGTATCAAAGAGTTTAGAAGTAAAAAAATTCATTAGATAAAAAGTATTTTTAAAAACGTCAAAAATCATCGGTGACAACATACAATATAACCCGCAAAAACATATAACGATTTATTTCTTCATCATCTTAATTTTATTATTACAACAACAAAACAAGTCCATAGACATTAAACTTTTGTTCAGGTACGTGACGAAAATCAAACCTCAATTCTAAAACAAGGTGTTTTAACCAAATGATCAATCGGCGTTAGTTGACACTGTGAAATAAAATAAATGAGACACTTTTCCAACCAATCGATAAATACTTTAAATGCTAAATGGAAATTTGTCAAAAGTAAAAAAGAAGTAGGCAGGGCATCGTCACATGACTTACCACTTATGTCTTTCATGTGATTCGTGTCCCGAGAACAAGTGTTCATTGAAATCAAGAGAGCCTCGTCAATATTCCACGCCCGATTAAGCAAGTGTCACATGCTGTAATTGTGGTGAAACTATAATTAAAGTTTGATAATGCAAAATGGGAGTTCCATTCAATTTAAAAATCAAAACGCCAAACAAGGAAATTGGTAAGAAGCGCGCGCAATCAAGCATGAAATCGCGCAATGCTACAACGAAAGAAAACTGTCGCGCCTATTAATTTTCATATCAATAAAACCAATCTTTGTCAGAATACTTTAACCAAAAATAATATTAAATCTAAAAATTTATAGATGATCGCAATCTAAATTTCCCATATAACATAAAATCTAGGCAAGTCTACAAACCATATTTCATACTGTCCTCATGAAGGCAGATGTCTGCTATGTGGTAATTAAAGCGTTGTTGTTGTAAGCTGCTATTTTGTAATCGGTGAGTAAGGTGGGTTGTATTCTAAGGCTCTATTTTGTGGAATTAAGTGTTGTTTCTAGCTGCTATATATTGTGGTAATGAAAGTGTTGAGATGAAGCTCCTTTTTGACGGTCAAAGGGAAGCTGGCCAACATCCTGTTTACTACGGTTCCTCTACACCAGATTACCTCTCATAGAACCATCATCTTCTAATGTCCTGACGTGGAAGCGTAATCAGCAGGAGTCCAAACGCTTACAGAGCACGCTCGACAGGAAGCACGTACGATTCGAGCCTCCTTACACGGGCGAAAACCATGTCGGCTGTTCGCACGTGCTTTCTCGCGCAGTGGTGGGCGATGCCTCTGTAGGAATCGGCAAGATGCTGCCACGGTCCCCCAGAGCTGTTCAGTCGACTTACTTTCAAAAACATTGGGGGTATTCCTGATGGCATGTTACATTATATTACAACGTAAGAGGAGAGGCAAGCAAGACAAAGAAACTGCGACAGAGGAATAAGCCACTCCAGACGTGGAACTCTGTATGCTGATAAATCGAAACAGGGGTTGAAAAATGTCTGTTGTGTAGATGATGCAACTTAGAAGAGATGTAGATAGATTTATTTAAATCTGTTTTTCATAAGAGCCTTGTTTGGTAAAGTGTAAAATCGATCAAAAATATACAATTAAACATTTTCAAAAACACAACGTGCAACTGACTTACGCTTAAAAAATCGAACAATCCAATGATATTTATCAATTTTAGGTGGCATCTAAACATCCTAGAGAAGGAAAGAAACTCATCAAGAAGCTTACATGGTCCCTGATAAAAAAAAAGATCATTGAAAGGAAGGAGAACATCCACATTGGACCAAAGGTCCCTTGCAATCCAGGCCACTCAAAAGAATCGAATTTCAAAAATCAATCTTTAAGGAAGAAAAAAACCAAAATATGTTAAACTGTCCGTCAAGTGACTTTCTATTCACGGTTGATATATATCACAGACAAAAACCTCCCCAAGGAAAAACGATAAATCTACAACTAGTATGAGGGCCCATCAAAAATAACCGATAGAAAATGTCTCTCTTTTTCAAAATATTTGTACCGAAAATCAAATTCATACACAGGTATCTTATGTTAAAACTATTATTCTAAGTGAATGTAATAATTTCATTCGCATTTGATTAGATGGAACTGGATTATTAGATTTAAACCAACAATGATTTGTCATCATCGACGCAACTGAATAACGTTAACAACCAAAATCGCACGAAAATGTTATTTCAGTTCTCAAAAAATAACAATACTCTCCTATACACCTCACCTCGAGAGCTGGAGCGCCTTACCCAAAAACTCATAAAACATCTCATAGTACCTGAACATCTAGTTGTTAACAATTGTTGAGTAGTAAAACACAAGTTAAAAGTTCCGTAGGACTTTCAAATATTCTAAAACCTTGTGTACTCTGCTAAAATTCAACAGTAAGGAAAACCATGACGATACGGTATCTTTCGACGTGATTTTACTGAAATTCGCTCTCACCCTAGATCCCCAAAATACATTCTTTCAGAGTTAACCTCTCCAATATAGGAGAAAATACAAGCTTCTTTTAACAAGTTACTTCTTTTCGTAGGTATTTAAAAGTTTATCGGGCTTTTCCTTGACGGCAACAAAAATGCCATCGCTCTCGCTGCCCATAACGTCAAGCGACGTCACACTTCTTTGCATTTTTAATCTGAGACTACTTCACCTCTATAAAGCGAATTCCGTATCAACGAGCGAATATATCGCGTCCTAAATTTGAACACGTGAAATGAGGTAACAAATTCCTTGATTTAAACAATCTATTTCTTGTTCCGTTAAGTGAATTTGTCGGAGATATCGACTTTAAACATTATATAGTGTAATTGTTTGTATATACCGAAATTCCGACGTGCTCAGTGACCATTAACAGTTTTAAAATCTTTAAATATCTTTAGATATATCGGAAATATATTGGAAATTTTCAAATTAAAAAATTACGTTGATTTATGGTTAAAAACATATCCTACCCAAAATTCTGGTTATGATATGACGTAAAATAAAGAAGTTATGACAAAAGTCCTACGTAATTTTTTGAACGCCCTCGTAAGTACATGAAAATGTGACAATCGTAACTGCTCGCCTATTTCCCGTCTGGTTAACGGAAAATAGTGATACAGCGTGATAAAGATGGGGAAAGGTGATTCTAACGAACAGTGAACAATCTCAAGAATGTCCTATGCGGAAATACAACTAAGATTGGCGAAAAACAAGGACACCCTGCATATCAAACTAGTAGTGAGATCAGGTGCCTAGGAAGTAGTAAGCAACTTCCCTGCGCAGCGTCACCACCCGCCATTAGCCTTTGAGTTTAATAATTTTTAAAAAATTTATCACTAGTGTTCGAATGAAAGTTTTTCAATATGAAAAAGTAAGCATAACTGTTATTGTGATATGTGATTATACTTAAAAAAAGTAAAATGATTCTTTGTTGTTTATCGGGTGATGAAAGCAGCTAGCAATTGGCAGGAAAAAATCGTAACCCCACGGCTATGATTTTCCCCCCAGTTTGTAATTAATTTGTGCATTAAAGTCGTGAAATGCCTACTATCCAATCGAGCACATTCACTATACTGAGAAGGTGAGTAAACAAGTGTACATTAACTATTAAATAGCTGTTAATCTTTAAACTTAATGACAGTTGGATGAACTCGCTCATCTCACTGTTCTCTTTCCAAAGGGTAATGATGGAGTACACGACAGAAATCTAAAGAACTGGTTTGTCCTTTCTATGATAAAAGGATGTCTCGCATCTTCCTAGATGACCTACTATTCTAACAATTTTCAAACACTAGTCATTTTTCATTTGTGTAGAATTTTTAACTGAAGTAAATTGTTTGAATCGTATATAACAGACATAAGACCTCTTCTTAATAGATTTCGCTAAATAATAAAACATTTCCCTTCCGTCGAAGACAATTAAATCACCACGACATTTTGAAAACAGTTCGTAATGAAAGGTTGGTCATCCCCCTACAATCCCCTTCTTGAGGTTGCTTCTTTAAAAGTGCATTTTTAATAATTGTCACGTACCGACGAGCCAGTTTTCTGCAGCATCTGCGTCAAAGCAGTTAACGTTGATTCTCTTTAGTTTTTAAACAAGCGCAATGCATTTGCCAAGAGATTTAGCAGTAAAAGCTACCAAAAGGTAAAATCCTGAAAACCACCAGCCATTAAATGTAAATATTTCTCCAAATTCATCACAAAGACCTAATTTCTTGCAGTTCAAATAGAATAACGGACAGGGTGATAGCTTGAGTTTATATCGATAGCTTGAATTCAGTTTAAACGAAACGTTTTAACATGGGGTACTTCTTGAAAGATCAAATTACATATCATATTGTGCGTTGCATCCTTACTTTTACACTTGCAGTTCACGAAATATGTTTCCCGCAAAATCCGGCAACATTTGAATCGGTAAACTGGTTATCAGAATCCCCGTGAGTCGATAACTGGTTACAACCAGTCCCTGTGAAAGTCGGTAAATTGGTTATCACATCCCCGTGAGTCGGAAGTTTGTTTCAGAGTCCTCGTTGAGTCGTAAGTCGTAATCAGAGTCCCTTCTGCAGTCGGTAAAAACTGGTTCTTCAAAGAGTCCATCGTGAGTCGGTAAGTTCGCTATCAAAGGTCCTCGGGATCGGTAAAAACTAGGTATCAGAGTCCATGTGAGTCCGTAAACTGCGTTCTCAGAGTTCTCCGTGAGTCGTAAGTTCGTTAAGGTGGCCACACTACATCTGGGAAAAAAGTTTCTCCAATAACAAAGCACCAATATGATGAAGTTATGAAAAAGATTTGATGATCATATAATAATATACATGTGAAAGAGGTGGCAAAAATTTTTGAAATTTGAATACAAAAATCATGATTCAAAAAATTTCCCCCGCAAAAACATATCGCAACACAAACAAGATCCCTGGCGGATTCGAACTCGGACCCTCGAGCTTACTATAACCGATGCTTTACCTACTGAGCTATGAAGTATCACCGAGCAATTGATCGAAACAAGCTATTTCACAAACTTAGTTAAATCGCACACTTGTGACGGTTGTGGTTATAAAGAGTAATAAGCTTAGTGTAGTGGGCTACGCTAATTCAGAGTAGGCCCTTGGTTATCATGAGTGCAGTGAGTGTAGAAACTCTCAATGGTTGCACACTTATAAGAAAAATTTGTCAAATAAGCAAGGGATGTACAAAAGACTATCACAAAAAACTTTTTTCAAGTCCATCCTAATTGGAATGCGCAATCTCTGATTCCTTAATCTGTCGGGTTTTTTTTATACCACTTGTATAAACCGCAACAAAGTGGGACGGGGGTGGGGGGGGGGGGGTTACTGGAATCCGGGTTATCCATCCGTCTGTCCACTGAACATAGACACAAATGAATTTCAAGGCTTTAAAGTGTTATCCTTTCTACCTAGAGTCACCATATCATGCATATGACTAACACATGGAAACGATCAAGATGGTTCCCTATCGAATTAGGGCCAAAGTGTCAACACAACTGGGCAACATTCGAAGTCGCAATATGGTTTCCGGGCTCCTAAAGACATCCTTATTATATCTAGAGTTCACCATATCATACATACGGACTATTACCCATGAACGAAAAAAAATGTTCCCTATTGAATTTTGGGGTCAATAATAGGACAAAGGTCAAGCGCACTAAGGCAACTCACAAAAGTAGCCATCATATTATCTTGCTCTAAAAGACATATCCTTTCTAACCTAGTTCACCAAATTCAATACCGAAAATAGAATTACTCATGGGTCCAAATTTGTTCCCTATCGAATTTGGGGTCCCAAAAGTTCAAGGCCAAGCGCACTTGACATCAAAACTAAGCAATATGGTTTCCCGGGTCTAAGAGCTTTATACCTTCCGCCTAGAATCACCATGTCATACATATGACACTAACCCATTGTCCAAAGAGTTCCCTATCCGAAATTTTGGGTCAAAAGGTCAAACCCACTAAGACATTAGCAGCAGTTTCCAGAAGTCCCGTGAGTCGTATTGCACTGATGATTTGAATTGATTGATTATTTGTTGTTTTTCGTCCCGTCGAGAATATCTTCAACTCCATCAACTGACGACGTCAACCATTGCCGGGAGGGGCTGCAAAAATTTAGACCTAATGCTTAGCACTCAATGGCTTTTAGCAGTGAAGGGCTTTGCGTACACACACATCGCTGTGACACGGGACCTCCGTTTTTAAGGTCATCATCCGAAAGACCCCGTTGATTTCTCAATCTGGCTGACATCAATCTTGGTGAGACAGATTCCCAGGCCATCAATGCCCTCGTGTCCTCTGGCGTCAACAGCAGTGCGACTCCTTGAGTGTGGTCATAATCGTTATCTTGATGTCCAGAGTAGATGATGGATTCTCCTGAAGACAGTCTGCTCCAGACTGGCCGCTTCTATTCCATCGGGTCTCACAGAGTCCGAGAACCTTGATGTTGTATCTTCTCATCTCGCTGGCCACTTGTGCTGATTTTCCTGTCTCATATAGGGTTCTGATGTTCCAGGTCCCTATCCTGGTCTTAAGCTTGGCCTTGGTCGTAAGAAGACTTGTCGGTGCGCTGGCTTCCCGGAGGCTTTCACCGGCACGCGTCATGGCCCCATCTAAAGAGGAGTCTTCCCGTCCAGGCAATAGTTGGGTTGTTGTCGTTGCAGTTTCTGTAGCAGTAGGTTTTTTATGAGGTGGGGTCGCTAGCCCCACGCCCAACCCTCCTCCTTTTTCAGCCGGGCTTGGGACCGTCCTTGGCGGAGTTACATCATCAGCATACATTAATAAAAATATGTTGATTAATTGTATTTCAATAGATGGGAAAATGTACCGGATAAAAATCTCAAAATCATTGACACAAAGAGCAAAAAGTAATGGTGATAACACTTCGCCCTGTATATGACCCA
>CAJDSM010041428.1:10864-25250 GCA_903981925.1 Ostrea lurida | reverse complement strand
TAATGGTGATAACACTTCGCCCTGTATACGACCCATGTCATAGCTAAAGTATAAGCTTAAAACCCCTCCGTATTTTACACAGGATTTCACACTGCTGTACAAAGCCTGGATAACTATAAGGATATTCCCTTGAATACCAGCATTCAACAATGTAAACTATAATTCATACCTCTCACTTCGCGGCAACAACTGTGCTACAGTTTCAGCTATTTCTAGCTGTTTATGTTAGCTTTCTAGTTTATGTGTTAATTATCAACAACGTATTGTGTGATACCACTTAGCGTTCCCTGATTTCTACAATTACAATAGCCTTTAGAGATTTCAAACCGTAACCCAAAAAAAAAAAACAAAAAAATAAAACAAAAAATAAAATAAAAGACCAAACCCAAATAAAAAAAACCAAAATAAAATCAAAAAGTATAAAATATTACGACCCATAATTCAATCAATATTCCCCCCTAAGTTACACTTTCCAACACACCGCGCACAAAAAAAACAAAACACACCAAGAACGTTAGTATTGTCTAGATCAGATTACATGGTAAAACCTTCTATATTTCAATTTCCCACACAATTGTTCAAATTGATAGGAGACAGTTTGTCATCTGACTCGTTGAACAGTTCTTATATACTCAATCAATATTTCAATTTAGGATGTTCTATTAATACTATATCAGTTGTGACGTTGATGTGGATAAAGTGTTAAGTGTCAGGGGAACTTTCATGCATATCTTTTCTAGCTGAGCTATCCAGCTTTTGTGTACGTTTGGTCCAGCAATAGCAGTGTTGTTAGCGCTTTATATCCTAGCGTATGTATGCCATCGTCTTCCCGATCCAGCGCCGTCTGGCAGGAGATTCTCTTGGCAATTACGGGTTTTAAACTTAGATATTATTACCTAACTGACTGTATAAAATGTTTACCCAACATTTTTGAGTTGACTTCCAGTCAGATACGAATAGAAACATGTCCACCTATTTTGATTTCTCCAGGACAAACACTTTGAAATGTATTTCACTATGCAGTGAGGAATGCTCTCAAACTCCGGACACATGTTGGAATCCAAACACTGGAATAAAACTCTTAAAATAGTGATAATGTAGTCCAAAAGAATGGGGCCACAAGATTCGAGGATCAAGCTATGCCTGAGGAAGATCTCCTTAATATTTGATATGGATTTTAATTTACCGCAATTAAATACTTTCTTGTATTTCCAGGTAGTAACTAGTACCATAGAAACTGGCGCCCATGTAAGAATGCCCTGGGACTAAGCATCCCAGGCGAACACGGGCCTGACCAGGCGTCACTTACTTTGGGTCAGCTTTATACTAGGGTCGATTGCTTTTGCCATCAACAGGTGTTTTCGATCCATTCAGCTTTGTTTGAATCTTAAAGTAAAAAGTTTATATTAGCACACCTGGGTGCAATGCATTTAGATGAATGGTTTAAGGATCACGGAAGAGTTTTGTAGCCAATCCCTATTGACAAGACAACCAATGCAAAGATTAATAAAAATAAAATTTATCAATGGCGTGTCTCTTTGTAATTAAGTTGGAGTCAGTGTTGATCTAGAATATTATAAGTTGCAAACTATCAACGCTTGAGACTTGCACCCTTGAGACCCAAGTGCAGGAAAGGGCTCTGGTACCCAAACAATCCTTTCGCTCTACTTGCATACTTCAAGTATCCGGAGATATCGCAAAAAAGCGCGTAAGAAATACGCCTGATCGACGGCGTATGTGGTTTGAACCATTTAGGACAAGGGGGCTAGTCGCAAACCGCCTACGGACCTCATAAGAAAAACCACCACGCCATCATTAGAGATCTCCGTTTTGCTTTACCAAGGAACAGACAATCATAAGGACACAATGACGAAACAAGCTAAAAAAAATCTTTCAACAATACAATTCAAATTGTTGCGTTTCATTGAAGGGAAGCAGATTCTCGATCTTTAGATGTTAGTATGCCTCTCGACGACTTCGTGCGGTGAACGCCCTCCGGGAAGCCAGCGCACCGACAGTTCATAACACCTTCTTACGGGACCCTCAAAGTCGCCAAGCCGTCATTGTAGCAGTCAAATCAGTTGGCATGCATACTTAAGTGACCAAGATTGGCGGTAAATTCAATAGTGCAGACCAGTCGATAAACATCGAAGAAAACAACTCTAAATCAATATAAGATGCTTACGGAAACATTCGTTACTAGATCGAACATCACGGCAGTAAACCACAGCAAGATGGGTTGCTCAAGATTACAGTTAGCTACATACAGGCCCGCTTCCAAGATAGTTTATACCGCATATCACTGCCTGTCCTGAGGAGATCATAGAATACCCGAATGCAGGTTCATCTCCTCTCACAATCGAATGGTGCGGCGCTATCTCATTTCAGGGGAGCGACTGTCTCGTCTTGTCTGGAAATCCATTATTTAATCCTCTGTGTTACATGTATTCTAGAAAAAATAATATCAGATACTAATTGATACGAACTCATCTCTAAAGACCAACATTCGAGTTACTAGGTATGTCGCACCCTGCCTTTCTAATGAGATTACATCGGCCTGCCAAGCATTTAGATGGACAGGAACACTGAAGATTGCAGCCAATAGGTTGAGAGTGGCAATACCACGGTAGAAGGTAATCGTGCATTGACCGATACTGCAATTAGATGTACTAGGACCAGGAATCAACTCAAGGGTGAGCAGGGGATGCGGAAAATCCCATCATACAGACTGGGCTATTTACGTGACCACACACATCGGTATATTTTTTCTTCAGTAACCATACCAGCTGCTCTTAGTAAGATGATCTTAGACCGTAATTAAGAGAATGTGGAGAATTCTTTACAAGTCTCCACTCCTTGACAAGAGGATCCCGTACTTTATACGAGACAGACGAAGTCCGTGACGATACAGAGAGAAAACAATCGTATTTCTGGACAGGCAATTAATGCGTATGGGATCTTTCAGAAATCTCTATGCACATCTTTTCCTGCCTCCTTCCCTGGATGGTTGAGGCAGTGCACATCACGTTGATCATGGAAGAAGGAGCAGAAACTGTCACCAATGAATCAGATGGGCCATCAGGTATTAAAGATTTCTGTTAGTACGAATCCTTGCAGTTAATACTGTAATGGTTCCCATATCCCTCTCAATCTCAGGGCCAAGTGACTTGTCCACACAGATCCATCCTGGACTTATCCGAGTATTTGGTCGAGAATCTTGGTTTACACAAGCCAAAGTCTGAGGGACCTCTTTTTCATTTACGATCGCAATAATGATGAACGATAGACCAGAAGAGTTCTTAAATATGCATGGAGCGGTCCATCCCAGAAGCTCACGGTCGCGTACAGGCTGGAGCCGAAGCAGACGGCTCGCCTGCCGACCGTCCGAGAAAAATCAAGTATGATCTTTGTACCGTTTGAAACCGTCGCCCTCTCGTCGTCACGCGTGTCCCAAAAGTCGTCATCACTTTTCTCGTGTAACTTCTCCGTATTTTGCAATTCGCACTATTATCATGTCATTATATCAACAGAGTATGCACTTGCAAGTTGCGATCTGTTTGTGACTCTTCAGAGGACAACACCACCACAGGAGTCCCAACATAACAGTTTTTGAAAGATAGCATAAAAAGCGAAAGGTTCGCTAACTTCGAAGTCAATGAGACAACGTTCTCGAGGTGATTACTTATATGGACAGCAGGATAGCCTAGTGGAGCTATACCATTTGTGTTTTTCAGCAAGTTTTATAGCATATAGTTTTATGCCAAGCTGCTATTTGGTTAAGTACCAAGTATAAATCTGAGTAAACGCGAACCTTGACTCCTTGTACAACGAAAAATCGCTTGAGTCAGCAACCACCTACGAAGCGTTGTGCACGATATGGGGAAAGTACGGTGAGGAGGGGAAGTTTATGTAGACGTAGCAGCGAAACGAGGGTAATCATTCAGACGCGAATGTGCAGAATGAAATAGACCTATGTAGTGGTCGACCATAGATCAAAGAATACAATAGGGGTGTAGAGTAAATCAATTCACTTAGAATTTATTATTTTTCTCTATATGGATATCAAGGAGATTGAGATTTACCCATGATTCAAGAATTAGATGAATGATGAAGCTTGTAAAAGACCAAGGGAGCTGTCGACTTTAGGCTACGCCTGCTTAGGTATCAGTCAAGAGGCGAAGAGTGTAGTACATGACAAATCACTTCTTATGATTGTCTAATGAAATGCCTTTGTATATATTGTTAAACTTTATGATTACTTCTGTATCAAGATCTCGCGTGGCGTTGCTTGAAAACAAAAAGTGAGGAATCTCTAGAATAGATAGCGTATGTCCAGTGTCGCAGACATAACTATCCGTGGAGGCAGTTAGTACCTGTAATGATGTCTCCCATATCCGGGTTGCATCAGGAATAGGGCTCGCTTCGCGGAAGTTGACGAGACAACTTGATATATAAGGCGAAATTTGATAACCTGACTTTTCAGCAGAGGTCAAATGCCAGAAAGTCAATGTAGCTATAGAACACTTAATATCTAGATCAACCGGATCACACCGAGATATATCATAGGCTGCCTTTACTTTCATTTTGTCAATGCCATTCGGCCAATTTGTGTCTTGGCGAGTTGACAACGATAGTCATGTGTTCCGCAAACTACTTCCTCTCCATTCGTGACTATTCAAATTATACTGTCTTTACCTGGTCTTTTGAAACTACGGACAGGGTTACCGTTTGATGTCAATCATCGCACTCCTTCGTAATTTATTTTACGTTCTTCCTAGCATTATCAAGTACTGTAGAATACTTTCTATTCGTAGTCTGCGATTTAGATCCATCTGATCTAAAAGGGAATTTATACAACCGACATTGATTAGTGTTTATCGTATATTGACCAGAATAACGTCTATACCACTCATAGGATAATGCACAGCGGACCGGAGTCAGAAAGGCAATTTACTTGCGGCCTTCTAACGCCACCTACAAACCTTGACAAGTTGGTAACCGAGTTACAACAGACACCAAAGTTATGTGTAGACCTGAAGAACAGTTCGATTGTCGGGGACAAACTCATCATTTCGTGTTTCATGTTTTACATGTCAGAGACCATGCCAACCAAGCAAATCACCCACAAGCTATTGCTCCTTGAAGAACGGTATTAAGCAGCCAGGACTGGCGGCTCCCTAAGATAAGCTCTCAAAGGCTGACGCCTTGATTTTAGAAATGAACACAGCACGTTTCGAAGATACGATCGTTCTAACATCAATTTTAAAAGTTGTAATTGAACAGATATTAGTCTTGCTGCTTATCTCTCTTTGACGAGTTTGTCCTTATGAAGGGAAGATCAAATTGATGGGTGCTTTAGGAAGTAAAGGCCAAAATGTTTGTGCATGGCTAACGAAAATGCCATCAATCCGTTTGCCGATAACATCCGCCGAAAAGATTGTGGCATTACATAACCACAAAAGTTGGTCGGTCAAAGCAATCGACCCCATCGGAACACTTACCCCACGGAAATAGGTGTACCTTGGCTATAACGTGTCCTAGGAGGATAGTGCTTGTTCACTTGTAACAGGATGCAACACTGCCGCGCACGGCGAGACCGCGTCTCTTGTATACAATAGATAAAAGCGCGTAGGACTATTGCTGCACAAAATTTCCCCAAGCGAATGCATGAGAGAAACGGGCAATTAGCACGTGCTGACTCAGCTGCGGCTTCAAGAAATTGATGCACAGTAATTTCTGTAAGGACGCCAGATCGTATCGTTTCAAAACTTTAAGAAAAGGAGCGGTGACATGAGGCGTAGCGCTAATCTTAGAGCAACCAGACTGAGGCGATCGGAGCTGAGACCCGTGCATATTACTATGTAGACCACGTCAGGAAGTAGCATCCATGTCTGCAGACACTTCGTTTTCAGGCCGCCTTGCGTACATTCCATCTGTTGGAAGCAAGTCACATCGATAAATCCGTTTCAGCTCTCCATATGTACTAAATCGAACCTACATCGTGTTTGCTAAGCGTTTGTTTACTAAGATTGAGCCCGAAGCCTCTAGTATCGAGGACGTGTTGCTTTTGCAGGGTAGTACTGTAATTTCAACTATGACTGGTCTGATTGCAGTTACATGACCATAGACCGGTTGCTTAGTCCATCAGATTGAGAAATTGTGAACGCTTACAGCATAGAAACTCACCTCCCGTGTTGGAATGATCCGAATCTTCAAGTGGGATCCGGACGCGTTTAGCCCTATCGATGAGAATGTTTCGACTCCGGTCCATTTGGCCACAGAGCATCATCCATTGTTACGCGAGCCGTAACTAGCTTGATAAACTAATAAACTCCATTTACGTCAGTCCAAAGTATGATAGCAATAAGCGCCGGTCAGATGAGTGATGTCAACATATTTCACATGCGATGCATGCCTATTTCACGACAATATTTGGCTGGTAATTTTAACAATCTATATACATAATTATACAATTTGATCTTTGTAGCGAATAATATTTCGTTGCGGAATAAACAGACATATCCAATAGAAGGGACATGCGAAAACAAAACAAAAAAAAAAACCAGCTTAGTGCTCAAGTCTTAACCATCGAAGAGCCATCGAGATAAGTTACCCCCAATAGTATGTGTACTTCATCCAAGGATACTGTTGATCCTCGTCACATTCAATACATTTTAACCATATTGTTACCAGGTTAGGATTACAACTAACAATATCTGACGCATTATTATATATCCATTCAGATGTAACTTCCATGACTCTTTCCCAAGCCACCAAACAGCACCTCATGTCGTATCTCTACGTACACCAGGTGTACCTCCAGCATGCACTACAGCTCTTATTCCAGCGTCATCAAGTTCTGTCCACGCAGATATTTTCTCCCAAGGAACTGTTGGGATAGCAGCCCCTGCATTCTTGCTTAATACTTGATGCTTTGCTATCAAATTTACGTTGACCTTATACTTTTCATATTATACATTCTAACCTAATAGAACTTTTCTCACAGAAAATTTTTCAGCTTCTTAAATTTTATTCCATAAGTGTTGTCAAAAATACTAAACACGAAAACGTATAAATATCCACCTAGAATACTCATTTTTATAATAATAGTCAATCACAAACTAAATGTCAGCTAATCATACACAGCTCTATCGAGTCATCATACAGAACCGTATATGGATTGGACCATTACACGGAATTATGCACAACACAATTTGGTCGCTGGCCATTCTATCTGAAGAATTTGATCCAGAAGTGAAAATGGACATAAAAACCCATTCACCACAACACACACCCAGTGAAGTTAATCTTAACCCACAGTGATTCCACCCAAGTTGGTCGTTTTTGTTTCAGCGGTACTATCTATGAGGTCTCACTTGTTAGGTAATGTCTACATTGTGCTAGTTACGGATGCTTCGCCTTTCATCACTGATGTAATGGATAGGGCGAGATATTGTAATAAGGTTATCCTCACTAGCTTCAATATATCCCTCTGTCGTTACTCCATGTTATGGCAAGTGACATCGCAATAAGAGACCATCAGACTCTGCCTCCGACTTTATTACAACACCGGTTATTATTTGGTGACATTATGTAATTTAAAGAGCTTCTATAACGTAGGCAATCTAGTGGTGACCATACCCTACGAAAACCTAACTTCCACTGGATGAAACATCGATTTCCACTCTTAGAGTGTCCATAACAGTTGGTGCCATAGTTTATCACTTGTCGAGTGGGTTTTGTTATGCCATCTCCATAGACTTAGAAGAAGTCCATCGCGATCGGCTTGAGAGTATTTTCTTCTCATTCCAGATAGTGTGCTAAATGAGTGTTAGCTTTTACTCACACTACTGGGCTTGTGCTAATTCACCCACACTCCGTAATTGTGCAAATGCTTTGGAGAATATGTAAAAAAAGAATTATAGCTTGACTATTCTCACTTATACCAATTAATAAATGTCCAGAGTTATTATTCTTGATCAACGAGTCATTCATTGTTTTTACATAAAATGACGAATACTGTAGATAAGAATAATCAGTATAGCTATGGTCATGGGTCATATCATGCTCTCTCATTGTAAAATTAATTTATTGTGTTAGGGGCATTAGAGCAGTGTTGTAGGTCATATCATAACCTGTCAAAAAGGTGTAGTGTAAAATCAAGTTTTCATACAGCTGCCTAAATCTGCGCGTGTTCTTTACAAAGATTGAACTTTTATGCACGCAACAACGCGTCTGCCCCCCAATATAAATAAGGAACTGATTTAAGTTAATATTTCGAGATTTAATTACTAATTACAATTAGGGGGTCGCTTGAGTTTATTACCGACGAGCCTACAGTTTTGTATGTTACTATAAATGGTTGGAGTATATTGGTTTCCACTTTAAGTATTAATAAGAATAAAACTCGCGGAATAAAAACAAAGAAGCCATTTACTATAAACTGCGCTAGCATAGGTATGCTCAGTTCCCGCATCTGACCATGATTTCCAATGTTTCTTGCACGACCTTGTCTCTTTATTAAATCCAATACATCCATATCCATACCCTCTAGCAAGAACTCGTTAATCCCTTTGGTTCTATACTGATGCCAACAAAATATGCGCATTTATCCTTTACAGCAGTGTTCCCTGCTGTCACTGCATTCTGACAGTAGCTCTCAAGACCCTCGCTCCGTAACCGGCACTTTTTTTTCTTTGCGTAAGTATTGAAATCCTTTACGCGCTTATAAAGAAAGAGCTGTATGTTATTAGGCGATGATGATATATAGTTGCTTTAATGGCCACTGTGCGTCCGGAACTGCGCTTAGAATCGTGAAATTAAGACACTTTGCGTGGCCCCGGTCTTCAGAGGACTCTGTGAGCGAGGTACAAGAATATAATTTGTCGTAATTATCCGCTTATTTGAAAAATTTTTAATGGAACTAAACGACTAAAAAGCGAACAACTTGACAATCTCGGCCCGACAGCACGACAAGTAACTCTACACAATCATCGATTGAACCTTTTTTACCCATTTAAGATTTTTACTTTCCCCGAGACGGTTGAAAGTTTTTCCTCGCCCACAACGACTCGTGAAAGATTGAGCGTTACTTAGTACGATTGAGAAAGGATCTGACCGAGCCAAGGTAGAACTTTGGCTGTGCTAATTTGACCACCGATACCAACTTGGATGTCAAGGTATTTTCACTTGTACGAGTTAATATTTCCCTTTTTAGTCTGGGGTTATTCTATCGCTAAAACAACATATGCTTTACGTATGGTACGGAAAAGACTTCCCAGCAAGACATATAACTCTCCGCGGGATCTAGTATTCATACAGCGAAGAGTTACTCACTCATACCGCCCAAAGACATGTCAGACTAACTTAATTGGTTGGAATTCTATGCGCATATAATTGAACGTTTTGTAATATGATATTACAACAGACAATTTGAGCTTAGGTAGCTGTGTGCTAACCATATTAATAAGAGTGGAATAGAAGTGAGATCCCATTCAGCTAATAGCTAACTCTCCATCTCCTGATCTACCTTCTCTCGTTCATTCAGTTACACGTTCTTGATCTAAACTTTGTTCGCTAGTTAGGTTTTGATGACAACTATTAGTATTCGGGTTGATTCTTATCTCCTTACCCAACCAGACCTCTTGATGATGGTAAGACTGCACAAGGAGTTCCCATGGACGCTATTGAAACGGTCGATCTTTATAGCGGAGCTACTAAGTGTTTCCTCCAAACAACTAATATGTAGGAGGGTGAGACCCTACAAACCCAAATTCATTCCATAATCAGAGCACGAGGGTGTTTAAATTAATTGTGAATTACCAGCATCGACGCTCTGAGACTATGACCCGAATGGGATTACTTGTGCCATGTTTACCAAGGCTTTCGAGGCGTCTATTGGTATTACTGCGAACTGCTTGAAACCTTTGTAGTGGAATAATTTTACCTAAAGACCATTCACGAGCAGGTTCGTTTTATCTTTTCCAGTGAGAGGATGTGCCGGGTGTAATTTTCCTCAATACCAGGTGACAGAGAAGATCTAGTTGTGGCAGTGTGAATAAAGCTTTGGGTTATTCATCGATTAATTTTGGTGTTATGAGAGTCAAGTGTTACTCCGCTAATATCTTCCTCTCTCGATAGTATGTCATAAGATTCGTCTCGAAACTGTATGTGGGAAAACATGGACTAAATTCTCCTTCATCATGCATATAAATTTCGAGCTAAAATTTTTTATAAAATAGCGAAAGAAGGTATTGCACGGCAAATTTCGAACATTAAAAGATTGCCTAATGCGGTACGTTGTTTGTTATCAGCATGTGTTCTCAAGAGGCGACACAAAATGCTGTGTGGAAAATTGGCTCCCGAGGTATAGGGAACCAAATCATAGAAACGAATCTGCGTGTATTTACCTGTCGCGTCTGATACAAAGCCCTTTAAACTTTATCTCTGTGTATTATTTTGTGGTAAACTCGATAAGACATTATTAGTCTGAGTTAATGGGAAAAGAGACACGGGGAGCCTGAGTTTAGGACAAAGATTTGGCGGGGATCGTCGTTACTGGTTAATCAGAAGAAGCGGGTAGTGTGTCCGTGCAAAGAAATGAACTAAGTCACCGATATCAGATAGTTCCCGCTCATCTTGGTACCGATCTTGCTTTTGTGATTAAGTCTGTTAGGCCCAATCTATTATTTCAGCTTATTCACTGTGGTTGACTCTCATTTGCGTTGTGACAGCTGCCAATAGCTGGTATTGTCGTTAACTATAGTATTAAAGTGCAAATGTGCTGGCACATTGAATGGGTTAAAGGACAATGACGAGTTCAAAGCTTCCATTACCTTCGATCGTCCCAAGTCCAATCCCCTCCTCCTCAAGAAACTCAGACTAGCCTGGATAGATAGCTCCATAAATCCATAGATATGAGAGCGGTACAAATGCCTTTTTGGGTCCAGGTAGGTAAAATTGTGATATGAATAGGTTGTTAAAGAAACTTTGCCCCTCCTCCTTGTATAAATCCTCCGTCGCCGTCTTTCCCAGCCCCCCCCGCATCAAGGGTATGAAGAATGTTGGTATAGAAGCGTAACGGTTGAATTGCTGCCCCAGAACCCTTATTTCAAAGATGCAAGACCAATTGCTTTGGTATATCAGGATAGAGTTCAGTTTCAAGTATCCCGCATGAAGAACTAAGTGTCGGTAAGGTGCAGGCTTGTGTAGGTTATTTCGAAATGATATGTTTGTTGGATCACAGGCAGTCAATAGATTAAGGTTTGCTCGCCCGTGACTTAACACTGCCCTCATAGTGTGAATTCCAACGACTGAATTCAATTTTAGTCTTTACTGGCTGGTAGTATCATTGTATTAACCATTTTGTTGGAGGCTTTACCTTTTATCACAGGTCAATTAATGTTAGGTATCGTGGAAGTCTGCTCAGCATTGGATCTTCGGTCTCGATAGAAGGTGGGATTCGGTAGACCCCTACAAAACAAATCTTTCACACTGCCAATAAGAACATGATTATACTAAATATGTTTACATGGTGTCGGTGGTACAGTGCGTTTTTGGTAACCAAATAATCACTCTTGTAGATACAAAGATTTGAAGTAGAATGACTCATAGTATGGAATTTGGTGGATAACCAATTGTATTGATGGGTTGTGACTCTCCTAAAGTAGAAAGGCCCCAGTTCAAGAAACAAACACATTTTTGGATGGTAGCCCTGAAGCTCTAGGAACAGTCCAAAGCAAAAAGCAAACCCTAGTCTTATTATTGGAGAGATCAAGTATAACTTTTCTTGCCATGGGCAATCCAAAATACTTTCTTCGAGGTTCCAGCAATTCGTGTCCCTCCCATTAAATAAAGTAATAGAGTCTGGGGTATCACCTAGAGTGATAGTTTGCGAAAATATTGAAGTTATATTAAGGTAAACGGAAATACATCTACTCTAAGATTTTCGTATGGTGGGATTAGGCTATGCCCGGTATCTGCGAACTGCTTCAGGAATCCTTAGGAGGATCGGATATATATTTATAACTCTAACCGTTTGGCGGAACGAGGGTCATGTGACAATTGTCTCTTTGTTGCTAATTGTGCTCTTCGTATGAGGACATCTAATTTATAAGGTAGATGGTGATAAGCTTACGAATATGCACTCGATGTTGATGTTAAGTCATTGCACGCATATTTACGCATGTGACTTAGTGTCTTTTGCATCCGCCCGACCCTCCTTTTTTATCATTTCCCACGGAGTTACGCCGTAATATGAGTTATTCCCTGTATATTTGTCTTAAACTTTTTATTTCTTCTGAATTTCCGCCGAAATTCTTAAATATAGCCAATTCCTCCTCGCTCATAGGTTTCTACAGACCTATCGGAACGCTGATGTCATCCGATAATCATTGGGCAATTAGATCGCGAGCCTAAAAATTTATTCTCATGCCTTTCCCCACCCTGTGGCCTCAACACGTCATATGACTCTGAATGTCAAGTCAGTGGAAAGTGCCAATTCTTTCGAGAATCAATGTATTATAACTCATATAAGATAACCTACTTACCAAAATGGTGCTAGACTCGTGATGGTTGTTCGCTTATTTATATTTTGTATTTAGACTGCGAGATTTAGGAACAGATCTACAAGACCACCTCGCCACGTGCCATGATCTGCGTCTTCCACGGCACCCCCAGTTCTGGATCCGCGTCACATTATAGTCTTTATGTGGACCTCTGTCCACGATATTTTCTTAGAAGGTGCGACATATTGTATCAGTGATGTCGTCAACGTGGAATCTTCCCGCGCGACTTAGAATTATTAACGGATACCTTTGTGTTATAAATTTTTGTCCTTAGCGCGACAGCCGGTAGTTAGACTCTCGCTATTTGTCAAATCTTTATCCTTCGCTCGTACTATTACATCGGAGACCAAATAGTAGTGATCTAGTAAGTATCTCTGCACTATTGTTGACATTAACCATTGAATTATCACTAAATGTATATATCCCTTTGGAAGTGGAGGAATGACATCCGAGGACATCTCATTTTGTGGTGAATCCTCCCCCGAAGCCTCGCCGATCATTTCCCCAGAAATATATTTTTTACCTGATATGTCAACATCACTCATTTATATTACGAGTTTTCAATAAATATAATCTATGCAACAGATATTTACTATAATAGCGTTTACCGAGATATTTGGACTAATATTTTATATTTTATTGATATACCCTTTAATTTGATTTCTTTAAGTTCAGAGATACCGCTTAAACAACATCGGGTTACTCGAATCCATTGATGGCTCTTAGTATGTTTGATTGATGTGGTGTCATCCCTTTAATTTTAGTATATGCACATTTTATACTCTCTTATAGCGAGACACACCGTTTTTATTACTATACTCACTATTAGTAGCTACCTCACTTTGCTCAAAACGTCTATGAAACTTCTAAAAAATTCAGGTTCAATCTTCCACTCCTAGAACACTGTCATACCAGGTAGCTGGAGAATATAAAATATTCTTCGTACGCGCTCTAGTTTTGCCCCAAAAATGAGTGGGTACAAGATAAGGGTTGTGAAATTGTCACTCAGCATAGATTATGTAAAAAATTGGTTATAGGTATGTTGAAATCCGTAAAATCGAAATGTATGAGAGGGCATGCTGAACTGGAATAAACTCTTTTGCTCCTATTTTATGTTGGATTTCCGCAGGGTGAACCCATAATTTTCACTTTTCGTTAAATTACTCCATCTTTGGGTAAATAAGGATTAGCAATTTAGTATTTTCGAACGTTTATATCTCAGAAATTATTGTTCAATAATAATACTCTATTCAATCCAATGTGAATTGTTAATGTGTTGCTTGAGTACGAGCTGCGCGTGGACCCGATGTAGCGACCATCACTTTTTGATATTTTTCTTTTCCGTGGTCTGTACACACGTTGGTAACGATTTATCGGTTATATATAATATTTGGGTTTTATTGTTAAACAGGAGGAGCGCTTGAAGATGTGCAAAGCGATTATCTTAGAGAGAATGTGACTCTGCAAGATCTACGCCAACCATGTAGGATGCAACCTGATGAGTTGCAGATCTTCCTATGCAGTCGGGAAACTGCTGAGACCCTGCATAGGTCGACTTAGGACTGATGTTTGTAATTTCGGTACTTACATTAATCGTGTGTTCTATAATACTATATAATAAGCTAGTATCTGCCCAAATTGGAATGAAGATCCCAAGTTTGTCTACAGCGTGTTAAGCATCGAATACTCAGGAGTAAATTAAGTTTGTTCCCGTGGCGCACTTACTGCCAGTTAATAATCCCCGAAGAGTAAAGTGAAATTATCTGTTACTTGCATTAAATTAAGATGATGATCATGATCCCGAATTAGTTGTCATTATT
>CAJDSM010041421.1:10547-29934 GCA_903981925.1 Ostrea lurida | reverse complement strand
GAAAACCAAGATCCATCTGTGCACAAGTTCAATACAAGATCCCTCTGTAACAAGTCAATACAAGATCCCATTTGTACATCAAGTCATTTGACAAGATCCCATCTGTACACAAGTCAATACAATTAAATTATTTGGTACACAGTCAAATATAAGATCCCATCTGTATCAAGTCTAATAGCATAGATTCAATTTGTACATTACATTCAATATAAGATCCATCTGATGCACAAGTAATCCAAGATCCCATTTGTTACAACAAGTCAATGATAAGTCCTATCCTGTACACAGGTCATACATAGATCCAATCTGTAACAGCAGTTTCAATAGATCCCATCTGTTACACAAGTCATACAATCTAAATTCCATCTGTACCAAGTTCAATAAAGAATCCTATGCTGTATAAACAGCAGAACAAGAATCGCCATCTGTCACAAAGTCAATACAATGATTCCATTTGTACGCAAGTCAATACTAGATCCCATCTGTACACAAGTCATTACACCAGATCCCATCTGTACACAAGTCAATACAATTTTAAAACTCTATTAGTACACAAGTCAATACAAGATCCATCTGTACACAAGTCATACAAGATTCAATTTACAATTATTAGCCGTGAACACAAGTCAATACAAAGAATTCCAATTTGTACACAAGTCAAGTATAAGATTCCTCATCTGTACAAAATGGTCAATACAAGCACCCATTTGTACCAAGTCAATATAAGATCCTATATGTACATTAAAAAAAATCAGAAGTAAAACGTTGTCCTCAGCGATTCAGCGTCAAGATTTGGCTTACGGTATATTCCGTTTACTTTATTTCGACTAGAAGGGCTCACGGCCAGGTGTGACCGGTCAGCAGAGGATTGCTTTACCTCCTCCTTCTCATGGCATCCTGATCTCTACTTCGCTTTTGTCGGAGGTCCGTGTTGCGTACACTCGATTTGTTATGTTTTTTGGATTTATGATTACGGTTTTTGGAAAAAAAAAAAAAAGACTACAATGTTATTTGGCTTTTATACAGACTAGATCTTGTATTGACTCGTGTACAGATGGAATTTGATATTGACTTGTTTACAGATAGGACCTTATATTGACTTGTGTATAGATGGGACCTTATATTGACATATGTATCTTATATTGACTCGTGTACAGATAGGATCTCTTGTGTACAGATGGGATCTTATATTGACTTATGTACTGACGAATTATTTTGTTTTATTTGAAATCTACCTCCTACAAATTCATTATACAGAGGTACATATGTATAGGTTTAGAATGTTTCCACTTTTTGTTTCTTTGTGAAATCAGTAGCCCAAGATCAGGGCCACGCACTCAGTTCTTCAATGGAATTTAATATCGAAATGTAAACGACCTTGCATTCAAATTTCACCTGTCATAGAAACTGTTATCCTGGTATAGTCACCATTGTTCAGGTGTATCAGGTGACTGGAGGGGATTAGAATCTTATTTCGCGATGTTTTGATGGATTTTTGATCCCCTATGATTTCGCAATGCTAATTAGGTGCTTATTAGCAAGTGCACTTTAAAACAGAGGCAGAATTGATTCGATTCACGGAGTGAGTAGGCAAAAAGTTTAAAAAATATATATAACGTAAGATATATAACTATCATGCAGAAGTCATGTGTATGTTCTATATATGTACACAGCCAATAACGAGTCGATAGGCGGTACACGTACATGTATATATACCCTGGGGTTCCACCTTTGGTTGGTTTTTCTTTCTTCTTTTTTTATGCATTATCAATTTGTGTTACATGTACATTTCCGATCCCCAGATTAGCATATATGTGTGAAGAATCTGAATGTAATTTAATACACACGAGATCTGCATTATTTCCCGACGGCGCTATGGAAATAAGTAGTCATTTTTATATACATATTCAATTAGCTTGTTCATCTCCAGCTTTGATTGAAATTTCTGACTGTACATTCATTTCACCAGATTTCGAGTGCTACTTTTCCAAAATATATTTATTTTCTCGAGAAGAAAATACTTTGACACACTGCACATTTGCACTTCCCAAAACCTTTCCGGCCCATACGTTTAGTGTTTGCTGCAAAGTCTCTTGCTTGATTTATGAAATACGTTCGTGTATACTATCTTAGAAAAGGTTTTGTTTCCACAGCTTTCAAATAAGTGTTGAGAACAAGATAGTACATTATCTGCCCAAACAAATCATAACGCAACATTTGTCCCTAAAATATTTTAGAAACTAACTGAGATTGTCATATTTTATAATTTTGTGAATACGTCCCATTCGTATTGAATTACTATCAGATTCAGGTAAAGCATAAATTCGCATGTTAATTAAGCTGAGGTCCTTGATGAATTTCGCGATAGTATATGAATCACATATACACTGGCGATTTAGTTTTACATGTATATTATACCATGAATTCTTTTTTCCGTGGTTATAAAAATAAGAGATAAACCTTTGTCTATAAAAGACTCAAAAATAGAAATAAAACAAGATGTGTTTGTGAAACACGACGAATTGCCTGTATCCACCATGCCAGTGGAAGGGGCTTGTCATAAGGATATGCATGTGAAATATGAAAGGTTTATCCCTAGCTGCAGAACTGAGCTCTCTGAAAAAATATTGGGACACATCTCTGATCTGTCACGATATTTTTCAGAGAGCTACAGTTCTGCAGCTAGTTTATCACTTACCAATAAATCTTATGGCCAATGTTAAAGTTTTTAAAAGTAGTTCAAATTCAAGGTCAAGGTCAAACTGCTGGTACTAGATAAAAGACTCATCATAAGGAATACCACTGTGAAATATGAATGCTCTAACTCTTGCCATTCAAAAGTTATGGCTAATGTTAATAGTTTTTGAAAAGTAGGTCTAAGTTCAAAATCAAAGTCAGGAGGTCAAAAGTTTTGTACCCACGGAAGGTCTTGTCATAAGGAACATACATGTGAAATATTAAAGCCCTAGTACTTACCATTCAAAAGTTATAGGCTAAGGATAAAGTTTTGAAAAGTAGGTCAAACTTCAAGGTCAGGAGGTCAAAGATTTTGGGTACCCATAGAGAAGGTTTTGTAATAAGAAACCTACGTGTACTTGTGAAATATCAAAGCCCTAGTACTATTATTCAAAAGTTATAGCTAAGGTTAAAGTTTTTGATAAGTAGGTCAAACTTCAAGTCAAGGTCAGGAGGTCAACAATGTTGGTATCCACGAAGGTCTTGTCATAAGAAACATACAAAAAAGTCATGTGAAATATCAAAGCCCTAGTACTTACCATTCAAAAGTTATAGCTAAGGTTAAAGTTTTTGAAAAGTAGGTCAAACTTCAAGGTCAAGGTCAGGAGGTCAACAATGTTGGTACCCCACGGAAAAGTCTTGTCATAAGGAACTACGCATATATTTGCAGTCAGAAGTTAGAGAAAACAGTATATAGTTACGTGCAAGAGAGTCACTTCATTGATAAAGTCAAAAGTCATCGGTTTTTGAAGTCTGTGATCTTCCCGGGATGCGATGTTTCTCTCACATTAACTGTCCCTGCTTGTCTTCTCAAACTTTATTACCAACCTCCTGATAAGTTTCTCCTTTAGCATATTTTTTTTCATTTACCTCTGAATGATTTTTTTATGATTTATATTGGTAGTAGAGTACTGTTTTACAATTCATCCTTGTTGATCAGTAAATCCATTTCAAAAACTCAAACTGTGACATCATCATTCATTTGTTAAAATTAAGCTAATGATGCAATATTTCCCAAAATTTTCACCAAAATAAAAAGTTCGATGTTTAATGATACATGTATATGGTGTGTGTAAAAAGTATGTAAGTGACAAAGATATTTAAGTTAAAAAATGTAACATATATTATGAAACACCCGTACATGTGAAATATCAAAGCCCTAGCACTTACCATTCAAAAGTTATAGCCGAGGTTAATGACTGAATGACAGACGAAGAAAAAAAAAGCCCCGATCTTCGATCACGGGGGCATAAAAAGTCCTTCTTTATTATAATGCATCGATGGTGGTAATAGATACATACTAGTACATGTACCGGGGCTGCGTTCAAAATCGTAGCGGCTAACCCGGGTAGGCTAGAAATCTAGGTTATCGTACATGTTAAGTAGTACAACCGCGCACGACGCAACTATGAAAGAATTTTTAACACGAGCCTATATGTTATTCTGTAAGGTTGAAGCGACACTTACGGGTAACCTAGCAAGTTTTTTTTTTGTTTTCATCCTCAGACGTAGTCGTATTGAACTCTACAAACCATAGTAGATGATTCTTCTGCTTATTCGAATTGAAATATGTTCCACGAAAAACCTAGTCAATCTGCGCCACTTCATCGTGTGAGACGTGGTGGGGCTACTACTCTGTGTATAATGGTGTCCAATGTTGCGCATGTCTGGTTACCTAAGGTTCAAATTGTGTGAGATATAAACATACGAGATATGGTGTTTACGGATGTAGCTGAGAGAGCAGGTTGAGGTACCAGTCCATAGGCGCATTGATTACCTCTCCTCACGCACCGTTTTTGACACACAAAGACTAGTTATCTAGTAAGATCGTACTATGGTAACAATCCCAAGCACTTGTTATGCTTCTACATATTACGTTACTTGCAGATGATTAACGATGCTTAGGGGAGGCCCCCTAAGTATCAAAGAGAGATAGGCGGGCTATACTGCTAAACAAAAATATGCTAGAGCCCTATGTAGCCGCTTAAGTCTGTACTCTTAAGAGAGAACACAGCACACACCGCCTATGTATTTCTTTGGCGAGCGAGGTTGCAATGTCTTTGATTTTTATATCAAAGACAAATGATCAAATCTTGGTCCTCATCTGTGTGTAGCAAACCAACCATAAACTATGTTCATGTAGTTTATCAGCATTAATACGTGAGCACTTTATTAATTTGCAATTCACTAAGAATACCGGGTACAAGTATATATATGACGATTGCAGAAGAGATATTAGGATAGTGACAGAATATATATAAGAGAGTGCCCACACAATTGTAGCACAGAGCAGGCAGACTCGATGCAAGAATGGCCGTTGGCATCTGAGACCACACGGACTAGAGAGAAGACGCGATGACAATATGTATGGAATTTCCAATATTGAGTACACGACTAGTGTTCCTGTCAGGAGACAGCGAGACTCGAGGATGAAGGTCCCGTAGATGATTTCAGCAACCAGGAGGAAAAAGCAAGGGTATTTCTGTATGCGGAACCCACATCTGATCTGACCCACCCGGTCTGGGAGGGATGTTGGTGCAGCTATAACCTTCACAAACTTCAATGGAAAAGTTAAATAATGAGATTGATTTCACAAGAAGTTAGAGAAAGATTTTTTCAAAAGAGGATTATTCACTCTTGATCGCAAAATCTTATGTGATAAAAAAGGAGTAAAGTAGCAATATACTACAGACCTATTTGTTATCAACGGTAGACTTTACGATTTTTCAATACTTTAAGAATTACGATACCATTTGCATTGTTTAGCAATCTTAAATAAAAACGCATATCTCTATTATATGAAAAGAGGTTTTTCTCATAGTTTCTTTTTATGCACGTGTCTACGAGAATAAGCCGATCGTGGTGGAGCTGGAAAACAGTTAAACCTCAATTGAGGCCTGTCCCCGTTTATAGACTACAAGAAATAACAAAATGAGAGATTGCAGTTGCAAAACAACCGAATTGTTACGTTCTATTTGTGTTAAGAGGGAGGTGAGATTATATTGATTTTAGCTGAGATAAGTTGTCATGGACCATTCAGTAAATAGGATACTAGATAGTAACAACTCGTTCGTACGAGAGATGAAACCTTACTATAGCAGTTGAGTGAAATGAAAACTAATTGGGATATCGATGTAGTATATATTAAAAGACAAGTATAAGTTGATTTGTTTTATCAAGACATATTCTATATTCTTTTAGGCTACAGGAAATGTATCAGGTATTAGTTAAGAATATGTAGAACGTTTGAGGAAAAAACTAGTGAATTGTCAAGTATAGATAACGTTCACTGTATTAAAGAAACAAAGTTTATAAAAAGTAAATCTTTTTACAAACCACTAAAAGATAAGATAAAGGGGTTGAGAAGGACGATCTTTGATAAGTAAATATTATCATGCACTAAATATATTTAGACTGGACACTAGGTAACTACAAGATATAAATAAAAATATATCAATGTATAAGATAACTATAAATGCCGAGAACGAATAATTGCAACACGACTTAGGTCACACCACTTAACTTCTTTTTAACATATATATAAGTTATAGAAGGAATCTTTATCGACATGCCTTAGAGAAACACTAATTCTCATCGTGATTTTCACACAACACAAAAACTTGAGCGAGAGAGTGAAAGTATCTCACAGCTATATCATATTATACAATATTACTAATTTCATTTTGGGACAAAAATCTAATGATACGATCTATTACAAAGAAGAGTTTAAGAGAAATATATCTTTGAGAAATTGAATTAAATGCTCAATATTATAATGCAATGAAACGAAGCAACCGGTCGACGGTGGCTCAAGTGGTAGAAGCTCTCACAGAGTCTTTAAGATGGATACGTGGGAGTACTGTATCCACGAGTTTTCAAGATAAGATAAGGTAGTGAATTGCTCCTATCCTGCCGAAAAAAAGTCTCCGAGGAGCAACTAGGTGAGTCTAAGAGTGAGGATAACCATCACGGGTATTATTAAACGTGATTAACTGGGCGAGCTACTTATAAAAACGCAGAGGTCCCGTGAAGGGTGCGTAATATAGCAGGTGTCTCATGCTTCGAAGATGTTTCCGCACCCTCTGGCGTATAAGAATTGAACATCCGACTGCTGAAAACCAAGCTGAGTCGAGAGAAGAGCTAGAGATAGCAATAGGATCTATACTATAATTATTTGCAACCCTTCAACCGGCAATGGTACAGTCTCAATATTGTAAATGTGAAATATTTCTCTCAAACAAAGTGACAGAGAGACGGGAAAAATAGACGAAATCAGTCACAATAAATTCAAGTCATATTTGGTGTCAATGTGATGTCAGAGCCATGCTTAATGAAAAAAATCATCAGATCTCATTTGTTAACCCCATGAATTATTATTTTTCCGATAGTGGTATTTTTGGATTTATTTGAAAACATACGCTACATTATATTCAATAGAATATAGGTTCCCCATCGTTGAAAAAACTCATACTATCGTATTTTCTACCACTCATCTTGCTGAAAGTATATGCGCCTCAATCCAGAGACACCGCCACCAGGTAAAGGCACTGTTGTAATACAAGGTCTTTTTGAGTCGTCTTTAAGCTTCAAATAATGGAGGCTCGATCAAATTATATGTATCCATGTACAACGCGGGGGGAGATAGTAAATTGGTAGTATATGAGAGAGGCCCGTGATCGATAAAAGATTCGTGGGTCTATATTTACCTCTTGTTATTATCATCCTCGTATGCATGTTCTCATATTGCTTGCTGTAACTTAACTTAATTTCTTATCTGGGATGACGATTTATTGCTATACTGTCATTTGTCTGAAACATAGCATATCAGAATGAGCATTTCAACATGTTGTTGTCTTTGCACGGAAATTAAAGATCCCATTGTGTCAACCTGTTCTTTTCTGCTAAAACTTCCTGACCTTGACCTTAGAAATTGACCTAACTATTCTAAAAACTTTTAAACAATTTTCCACTATTTTTGAATGGTAACGGACTTGGGACTATGGAGTATATTTATCGCCACATAGAAATTCGTTCATTCACTCTGAATCCAATAGAATGTATAGTTATTAAATTTTATTATGTAACATGAAAAAAAGCGCCGTATCATCTAAATGGGTTATTACTTAATTAAAACAATTTGACCCTGATTTGACAAATAATGAGACGTATCCTAATGTTACAATTTACTTCTACAAAATAAAGTATTAGTATTAGACCCAATGTTCCATAAAACTTCTTTTTGATATATGAATACTTTGCTAGAGAAAGGTTTAGGCTTTAGTTCATCTATTTCTCTAAATGCAATAATCCTCATTATTTGACGCAGTTCGCCTTCACTCTTCACCTGATTTTCAGTTGCGGAGAATCTAGAAAGGATATCCGGGGTGGCTAAAAATTTAGTGTTATTACACAAAATCGCCAACAATTTGGTGGTTATATTAATATTATATAACAGATAGCGAGTGTTCTTTAAAAAAAAATTATACAAATCAGGAACAGGCGGAAATTCGACCAAAAGGAGAGTAATTTGCCTTGTTACAATTTGTAGGGGAATCTCAATACATTTACTCTCCCATAGCCTGAAAGCGCCACTCCTATAATGATTTCACTTGACGAACGTAACAGATAACTCAGGTAATACTTGTGTTTGCCTCAATCAACGATGTAGCTTGTTTGGATAGCTTATTCTGTTAAAACTATTAGACATCATAAATTTTTCATACACAATTATAACCAAAGATACATTATCTCTGGAGTATTAGTATAACTGAAGTTAAGCATTCACAGAAGAAAATATACGACTGCTCTGAATGTTATACAACATTCATTAATAATCTTATTGAACCTTCTCTATACCATAGAAATTAGGCAACGCAACTCTGAATAGATTTCGTTCGAAAAGAGAGTCAAAGGTCTCTTCTGACTATATTTACTCACGCAGATGCCAACAGCTAAATGGTTTCTTGATTTGTAGAGAATACTGGCTATTGAAGACAAGCGTGAGTAATATAAGTCTACCTTTCTAAAGAATGAGAGCTTTGAGCTGCTCGTTGATATAGTAAAATACTATTCTTAATAAGGTTAGTTTGTGACAATGTAAGTCCAATTATCTACCAAAAACGATTAGCGCTGTTCACCTATGAGTACCTCTGAAATGTCATAACGGCGCCATTTGGAGAGAGAGATCAAGATACCTCTAGCGATGATGGCCTATGCGCTCTAAATTTTAAACCTCCTCCAATTTCAGCGAAGCTATGCATTATTCAGATAAGAGCTTCAAATATTTGTAATGTTTTACATTATTAATTAATACTATATTAAAAATTAAAGGTAAGTGAGTGCATTAAAATATGTACGCCTATAAATCCAGAATCCAAACGTGCGAATAATCCCGTGTAAATCCCTACTGAATTAGGCCAAATCATCAACTGTGCCCTCGGCAGTCAAAGATCATATTTAAGCGTAATAACTTGACAATAGGGGATCAATATTTGTTAAATAAAAAACTACTTCTTGTTATTATCTAATATATACGATTGATAAAATCAGTAATTATTATAATAAAAACAACACCCATGAAAACGAATTTTTGTCGAATAGTACGAGTAGATTCTCAGAAGCACTTAACTAATGATAATTATATAATTTGTGAATGAGCAAGGACTATTCCAGTGTCATACCTCATCGGCTATACTTTGTAAACCCTCATATGTATATTTAAAAATATTTGTTTATAAGTCTATAGTCTGTCGTTACTGACGTATATAAAGTTTTGTCCCTAACTCACTAAAATTTTGTGGAAAAACAGTCCAAATTCGGTTTGGGCACCGAAGAAATTAGTGGGGACTTTGCAAAGGAATTTTTTAAATGTTTACCGTTTATGAAATCCCTTTATACATATCTACAAATATGATTTTTCCCATTTATTTAAAAGTGCCTATTATCATAATTACATAGAACAACTGGCGACAATGGAGCGCCTTTCTAAAACCTCACTACCCGCGGCTTTTAGCAGTGAGAGTTCTTTTGCGTGACACACCGGGTCTATCGTAATCTATCACAACCCTCTCTCAACCCGTAACTCACAATTTGGAGAGGAGTCAAAAATAGAAGAGATGTGAAGGGATATACAAATGCAGCGATAAAGTTATACACAAAAGGTCCGAAACCTCAACTTTCGTCAAACCATGTGTTCTTTCCTTTATAGTGTATCTATGGACGAGAAGTGGCACATGTTCTAAATAAGACTAAAACCTGGAGAATATTATAATGATAGAACCACTCAGTAATTATATTAAGGTCGCGAGAACATCGTGCCTAAAGGAAATGATCGCACTCACTTAAGCGATTGACTCGTATCCACACGGAGCCATTTATCTCTTTGGGACAGTTATCTGGCGTTGAGTAGGCACATATTATAAGCTACACAACCTTGCAGGAGTAGACTCGGTCTTTCCTAATATTATATTGTACTTGGTTTATACGAATATGTATCTGTATAACTTTGTGCATATCTTACAATAGTAACACTAATATTAACACTCATATATTCTTGATACAGTCCTCACACCATTAAAATTCAATGGGAATGGTTTTTTTATCAATATCATTTAATTATTATGTATGATACAAGAATGATATTGTTCAATTTAAAAAATGTCCACTTATTGTCAGTAATCTGCTAATGATCTTTTGACTGCCGAGGCTTACTTCGAATTGATAGCCTTATGGCTAGTGATTAGAGCGCACGCGGGATTTTCTACAATACTAGAATAACGGTGTAAATCTACGATCGGCGGAACGTTGGTTTTTCGCGCATTTTACTTGAGTTTCACGTTAGGAGTCCAGTGACATACATTTAATTGGCGCTGCATTTACCCTATTCTTGTATGTTAGGGTTTTATGGGAAAGACCAACAAGTGAGCCCTTTTGCCACAAGGGAGTTGCTTACATATGCGACGATGTTCCATAAGTGTGAGCACGCGCTAAGTCTCCAACCGTGTTCTGACAATGGCGCCGTTCTGGGTGAGTTTCGCACAATTTGGCAAAAACGGTGGTTTTGCCACTCATAAGCTCGTTCTGTATTCCTATGGTTTAGATCCGTTTGAAGAACTTATCAGAGTATTATGAAATCAACTATGGCATCGTAATATACTGTGAAATTTCTTGCTCACACATCTATTTCACGATAGAAAATTGTAACATCTTACTCTTAAACCATTTAATTCACAAAAATATATCAAACTATCACGAACTTTGGCATGAATTATCCTAGGGCATTGGCACTGTCTTGTGGCACGTGCCACAATGCGTGAAGATCGACTTTACTGGAGTAGTATTTGCACACTCTATTCCAAAACTATGATTTTGTGTCTCAAAAATTCAGAGAGCTCTTATTTTACTCTGGGAATGACTACTTTTTTTAATAATTACATGTAAGCAGCGAGTATAATATCCAATCATCATGGTTAATCTATTGGTTCATAAGTGGGGTTTACAGACGAATGGTGCGAAACGTACTGGTGCAATCGGGCTCGTATCCATATGGAGCTCACTTGCGCTTTGATAGGTTCCCCACTATAAACGCTCTACGACTTATGGTCGAATTCGCGTGCTCCATTTGGATAATTTTTTAACAACATCCCACATTATACAATTAGAAACAAAATGCGTTTGTGTAAATCTATTACCCTCGCCGGATTTCACATGGTGCTTCAGTAGAAGGCGTCGTGGATGCATTAAGGATATATGCACTAGTTTGAAATATGAAAATAGTTCTATCTACATAGGTCATGGATTCGGATCAAAGGTGCTTAATGGCGCTAACTAAGACTATAAACACAACTAGTTGTTTATTTGGTAAGAGCAGGGGGTTTCAATCAACGAGTGTTACACTTTGTTACTGTAAATAGGACAACATGTCTATCAACAGAGGAGGTGAGGGGTACAAGAGTTATTTTGAGGATACTTAATTGAGAAGGTGCTTGCTAACTAGATAAATAAGCTATTGACCACAATTGTCATGTGAAATGTTGAAGTCAGAACACCCACAATCACTCTTAACCAGGTCTCAAAATAGTGTAAAAATGATGAAGTTTTACGCAAAAAATAGAGGTCAAATTCGCTAAGTGTCATAGTGTTTAGGTAAGTAACCAAACGGACCGCCATAAAAATTGACGCGAGGGGGGTCATTGTAGTGAGTGTTACACCAACGGAACACACGATGTGAAGTGTTATGCCTATGTTTCAGACAGAATTGATTCAAGCAGGTGAACAAGTCAATTCAAAGGGTGTGTTTAGTTAACGTACATATAAATCTATATCATGGGCAAACACTTGACAAGGTAACCGCTGTTCACGATCAACGGTGGATTAACACTATAATGAGTATTGAGTACACTCTCCCGCGTGTACATAAATCTTTAGCCTATCGAGAGTCCTATAATTGTCACTTAGAACTAAAGCGCGCAATAAAGACCTTGATACATCGGTGTCACACAATTTATCTGCGGGGCTGCTCCCGGCGGCTATAGCAGCGATTTACACTGAGTACGTGTGGAAGTACTGTGATGTTGGAAGCATTGGGATTTTCGACATGCACATTATACTATTAATAAATGTGCTTAGAGCAAGTGTTACTAAAATAGCGCGATACATAGAAAAAATAAGCTAGATGGTCCAGATGGTGGAGCGGAAGAATACAGACTTGAGAGTAGTTATAACTTGATGAATTTTATATACAGCGCATGCTCCGCCGCATATGATTATGAGCCTACATTTGACAATTTGATTTATTTATGTTATTTTCTGTCGAATCGTCGATCGAGAATCGGATTGGAATAATATTGCCTTTCTCTTAGTATCATGTTCACTCTACAATGTATTGTCAGATGCGGGTTCTCTTTGACAACATACATTGCGAGGTGGAATGGGTTAATGCTGACGTTGGCGGTTAGCACTACGTAAGTTTTTTAATCATTACCGCACCTATCTCGTGCCACAATTGTCACTAAGTTTTTATGGACCACATGCTCAATGGCAATATATTCAGAGCATGAGTTTGAAGGGTTACTTATTTAGGCGTTGCTTGCGAATCTGACTTGCCTACGACCATGGCACGGGAAACCCAATACTATAAAGTTTACAAGTTTTGTACACGAGTTTATTTTAGGCCAATATCCGCAAAAGATATCCCGTTGATTTCTTCCAGTAGGAGACTGTATGAACATGCGCGAGGCTTTGGCGCGTACACTTGAGATATCTACAACCATATTTTCGAAAACACGCACCAGACAATAGAAAAATTAATGATACGGTCAATGAAATGTCGGCTACAATACGACCTTCCCGATCACAGAGGTCGAGAGGCAAGTCTTTAAGCCGACTGAGCCAACCGCGAACGCGGGGTATGGGTTACGTAAGTCATTGGGAAACGACTTCACCTGTATTCAGTTAATATCAGAGCACCAACAAGGTTTCTATTATCTTTCTATTCATATGCTCGTAGCATAGAAACGGAAATTCAATAAATATACCTTTGTGCGCACAAAATAACAATTAATTATATGTTCGTGTAAAAATGATTATATATCTATACTTCCAACTTCTCTCGCTCAATTCGTTGTATGTTTTTGAAAATATCCCGGAGGAATGACAATTTATTCAGCGCGGAAAGTCCAAAGAATATTTAAAAAAATTGGTGTGGACCTTAATAGCAGTATTTATCTCATTTTCTATTACGTAAATATAATTTACATTATATATATATTTTTATACTTTTATGCTTCTTGATCACGATATAAATTTTCCCTGTATGGATTAATCATTTTACTTATCAAGGCAAGACACTCCACACTTGTTCCCGACTTCTCGAGTTCTTTTACTGACGTAAGAAGATACGAAATGTCGGATACTAACTTAGAGCCCATGACAGTGCGGTTTAGATATTACAGTTTGATTCCTCAATATATTACTATATCGCTTCTAGTTCGTCAGCTAATTTAAAGTAAACATGTAATACATATTCTGGAGATTATTTTCACCGAAAGTAACTATTTTCACTCAACTTTGCTACGCATCGACCACTGTCGTCTATTAGTTAATAATCTTCGAGTGCACCAAATAATAATCTAATCTACCAAAGAATGCTACATCTAAAAAAATACGAGATTGTAATTGCTTGTATATGGGTCGCCCCCACACACAAATCTCATTTATGGTACTTGCATATTGTAGTCCTAATAACGGAGACAGCTCATTAGTACACTCTCTGTTTAAGTACCCCAATCGGTTATTTACTCAGAACGAAATAAGATCAAAATAGAAAAAACTTTTCATAAAGTATAGATGAGAGATTTTCACACAACTACAGACAGAGGGACGAATATCTATGGTATCAATAAAATTAATTGGGTTAAAATAGATGACTATATTAGACATGATAAATATCGTTTTACCGTGATCTGAGGTAAAAAATGTACATAATGCAATACTGAACACTGTAATCACCTAATTGAAAAATTGTATAGTATTTCCTTGTATGAGATTAATAACAAGTTTCTCACCTATACAGGTTGGATAACTAGAAACAGAGTCTTTTGAAATAATTGTGTAACATGTTTATACCTAAAGCTGACCTAAAATCCCCCTACACACCTACAGTTTGATCGGGAATTGAGTGCCTGTTGGTGAAATCTTATCTTCCCAAAGAGGTCATGATCCGCCGTAAACAACCTAGAATTAGGTGTGCACCCATGTAGGACCTAGTTATCTTGCGCGTAGAGACAAGGCCAGCGAGCTTGACATAGTAAGATATTTACCTAGCACTCAGTCTGTCAGTAGCAGCTGTACGATTAAATGCCGGTGCGCTATAACTGCACTCCTATTTGCCCCATACAGTATACCCGTTACAAAGCCGTAAATAACTTTCGAAGAATGCTAGGTAATCCGGTTATCTCCTGGTGTCAAGACACTAAAAGTGCAGTAAATAAATATTGCCACTCTTACTGTATTTAATTTATTATGTGGTCGAGTTAATCAAGAATGGAGCACACAATTTACTTGAAATTAAAAGTGATTCTCCCGAGTCGTAGTGGCAAAGTGGCTAGTGTTCAAGAGATACGTACAGAGAGAGAGCTAAGTATACCGGGTCGGTAGCGCTACGACTACTCCAAAAGTAGCACCTGCCTTTAGTTCGAAATCTATTCACACCTTATAGGTGAACTAGCAAGATGCTTCCTTAAACAAGTCAGTACGATCGAAACTAGATATAAATGAGTGGACTCAGAAAAACACGGCTAGAAAGTGTTAATAACAACTTTGCCGTACATGTCTGGTCTACCACACAGTCGATCATATTGTCTAAGTCTACATCTCTATACAAACACGTTTGGAAAACTTTTTATGTGGAGGAACACAGTAACAATTGTCGAAACTGAGAATATCAGGAATGTCTAAGCCTACACACATAGACCGTCAAATTGAAAGGTTTCTGGGAGTTAATGCTCAGCTATCTAATGTCCTCATTATGGTTGTTCTGAGGGTTCCGGAGGCTCGGGAGTACTTAGGAGCCTAAGGCTTACCCCTAAGTAGCGATAACAAGCGTTAAATTCATATAGTGCGTAGTGCGGTATACTACTACATGTAGATACCTAGAATTTCTAAGCTACCGCCTTTAGGCCGCCCTTGACACCGTATGATTGTTCATTCTGTCAGCCTCGGTAGGCATGTTTGTTATGCATAGCAGTTATGTCGAGTGGCTTATTACCTAAGCGGAATGCTATTGTACTAACAATAGAGAAAAGGACGTTTTTAATGTTCCCGTTGATCGAAGGATCGGTGGGGGGGGGGGTATTTTTGGTTTCGTCTGATTCTGTCATTCAGTCATACTAACATCCGGGCTATATATCTTTCTGTTTTGTATTATTATGGTTAATGCAATGACTAGGAGCTTTGGAGTCAAATTCAATCCACATGAACAGGGTTAAGTTTGGCTCATAATATATGTTACATCGCATTAATTTAACTTGTTTAAAAATTATCTTTTTTGCGGCAATTCATGTTATTCTCTATAAGCACTTATTTTAATTATTTAAACACTCAGCACCATATACATTATTGTATCCCCTTTTCACCAACTACCTAACCATATACCAATCACTTATTATTTACAGTGGTTTGAAAATATATGTGGTATTTGGAAAATTATTGCATATAGCCTTAAATTTTTATCATGGAATGATGCATTTTTGTCATTCATGTTTTTTCAGGTGGGTTTTTTTTATATTTGAGAATATTGTTATTATGTAACTCGTAACTTCACAAAAGGCACTTCTGAGATAGGTTTGAGTAAAAACAGTTTAAATCTATCTACCAATATACTGAAATCCTCGCTTTAATCGATATGATATACAAGAAAGATGTTATATTCTAACTGTAGAGTTTTAAAAAGGAGAAATTAAAATTACCACCAATTAATACGCTAAATAGCCAGCAAAAACTCTATGCAGGAGGTTTTGTATTATACACAGCTGTTGGCCTGAGTAATCAGGCCAAGCACAAGGACGGTACGAGCTTACGTGGAAGTAGAAAACCACGATCTGACTACACCACCGTGGGAAGTGAGATACCTACAGACTCCAAGAAAAACGCACCGAGATGACAGTAAATTTTGGAACCATATATATTGAAATTATTCAGTAGAGATGAGACTTTGATTTCACATCTATTCTTGAGAGATCTTCCTTCACCTACTCGAATTCCTTATAATCATTCTGCTGTACAAAATCAAATGGCGTAATGTGAAGACGTTCTCCTATAGACCCCAGACTTTTCCGTGGGTATCTCAACAGGTTGTATAGAGGCCTTACTAGAACCTTGACCTATTAGAAAAGTTTGTACACGCTAGCTTCCTAAAATAGCTTTATATCTAGCACGCTTAAAACTCTTTGTGAAGAAGCCTGGTATAGGTTTCATACTTAAGGGCTTTTGCAGTATTTCACATGAAATAGTTGTTTGTTCCTGTGTAATTCTTGACGACCAGCGAGTACACTTTACCGCTTTTGGAACGCAGCTCAAACAGTTGTTTGAAAGTCTCCCTGAGGCGTTACGACTCTATACTCAGAGAAAAAAGGTTTGACCTACTTTATCAATACAATCATTAACCACGCTACCAAGCTATAATCTTTTTGAATGATAAGTACTTAAGTGTCTTTCTATTGCATAAAGAGTTATCAGCAGGAGTACACGTAGGTTTCTTATAAACAAACCTTATCTATGGGAGTCACCGAACAATTTCTTTTGACCATACAGCGTGAGCACTTTGGGAGGTTTAGAAACCTACGGTTTTTTGACAAACAACTTTGATTCCTTAGCCATATTCCTTTTTGAAGATTGTGTTTACATAACTATGGGCTTTTAATATTTTCAACCATTCTAATGTTTCCTTACATATAACAATGGCACCTTTCATCCCGTGTGGTTATCAAAAAACTTTTGTCATCGCTCACTGTGACCTTGATGTTTGATCTCCATTAGACCTACTATTTCATAAAAAACGTTTTTATATCATATTAGTGCACTATAATTCTGTTGATGTTGATTCAAGCGGAAGACGTTAAGAGCCATAGTCAACCCATTTATTTCACATGTGTAATTCATAATTGTAATTTGTAGTCCTTGTTATCTATATATCTAATGTAAAACAACGGCTTGAGCCTTCAATGCATGTTTATGACCTTGATCCTTTGAATATTTTTGCCTAATCATTTTAAAAACTTTAGACATTGAGGTACACATAAAACAGTGATTTTATTTTGGTTAAACTTGTATTCAACACAGCAAGACATGCGAAATCATCAATGTTTAAAAGTAAGCTCCTATGAAAAAAATTATGTCGAATGGACAGATCAGATGATGTTGTCCCAATTATGTGGGTTTACAAGACAGAAGCTACAAGAGTTCTGCAGCATCAGAATAGCCTTATAATTGTCAAATAGTTCTGACATGTCATAATCTCACATAGTGTAAAGCCCTTACCATTCGAGGCTAATCGTGGAATCCGGTGGTGCGAATCGAGTTGTTTTTGCAGCAAAAACACAGTACTAGAATGATTTTTTTATTTCAATGATTTTGAGTCTTTTATGACAGAAGGTTTATTCTCTTATTTTTATAACCACGGAAAAAAGAATTCATGGTAATAAATATAAATGTTAAAACTAAATGCCAGTGTATATTGTGATTCATATGACTATCTGCGAAACTTCATCAAGGACTCAGCTTAATTACTGCGAATTTATGCTTTGTACCTGAATCTGATAGTAATTCATACGAATGGGCGATATTCACAAATTATAAAAATATGAGACAATCTCAGTTAGTTTTCTAAGAAATATTTCGGGACTAAAATGTTGCGTTTTATGAAATTTGTGTTTGGGCAGATACTGTACTATCTTGTTCTCCAGACACTTATTTGGTGAAAGCTGTGGAAACAATAACCTTTTCTAAAGATAGTTATCACTGAACAGTTTTCATAAAATCAAGCAAGAGACTTTGCGCAGCAAACACTAAACGTATGGGCCGGAAAGGGTTTTGGGAAGTGCAAATGTGCAAGTGTGTGTCAAAGTGTTTTCTTCTCGAGAGAAAAGTAAATTATATTTTGGAAAAGTAGCACTCGAAAGTCTGGTGAAATGAAATGTACAGTCCAGAATTTCCATCAAGCTGGAGTGAACAAGCTAATTTGAAATATGTATATAAGAATGACTACTTATTCCAATAGACCGTCGGGAAAGTATGCAGATCTCGTGTGTATTAAATTGGATACATTCAGATTCTTCCGAATAGCATATAGTTAGCCGACGACTAATCATGTCGGGAACTGACTGGAAACGCGTGATACATGTAGCCAATTGATAAAGCATAAAAAAAGAAGAAAAGAAAACCAACAAGGTGGAACCCCAGGGTATATATAATGTACGTGTCCGCTATTCGACTCGTTATTGGCTGTTAACATAATATAGACATTACAATGACTTCGCAATGATAGTTATATATCTTATTATATATGAATTTTTAAATTTTTGCCATAGCTCACTTCCGTGAATCGAATGCAATTCTGCCTGTTTAAGTGCACTTGCTAATGAAGCACCTAATCTAGCATTGCGAAAAGTCATATAGGGGATCAAAAATCCATCAAAAACATCGCGGAAATGAAGATTCTAACTCCCTCAGTACCTGAATACACCTGAAAATGGTGACTATATCAGGATAATAGTTTCTATGACAGGTGAAATTTGAAAATGCAAGTCGTTTAATTTCGCATATCTTAAATTCCATTGAAGAAACTGAGTGCGTGGCCCTGATCTTTGGCCTATGATTTCACAAAGAAACAAAAAGTGGAAACATCTAAACCTTATATCATAGGTACCTTGTATGAATGAATTTTGTAAGGAGGTAAAGATTTCAAATTAAAACAAAATAATTGTCAGTAACATAGTCAGAATATAGAATCCCATCTGTACACAAGAGATCCTATCTGTTACACGAGTCAATAAGATGACATATGTCAATATAAGGGTCCATCTATCACACAATAATATAAGGTCCTATCTGGTAAACAAGTTCATATCAAATTCCATCTGTACTGCGAGTCAAT
>CAJDSM010041421.1:0-10114 GCA_903981925.1 Ostrea lurida | reverse complement strand
GTATCATTTTAACACCAAATCCAACATTTTTTATTTTGGTGAAAATTTTGGGAAATTATTGCATCATTAGCTTAATTTTAACATGAATGATGATGTCACAGTTTGAAGTTTTTTTGAAATGGATTTAACTGATCAACAAAAGGATGAATTGTAAAACAGTACTCTACTACCAATATAAATCATAAAAAAATCATTCAGAGGTAAATGAAAAAAAATATGCTAAAGGAGAACACTTATCAGGAGGTTGGTAATAAAGTTTGAGAAGACAAGCAGGGACAGTATGTGAGAGAAGACCACTCGCATCCCGGGAAGATCACAGACTTCAAAAACCGATGACTTTGACTTTATCATGAAGTGACTCCACTACTTGAGAACCTAATTTCGTCCTAACTTGCTGACAAAATATGGCGTATGTTCCTTATGACAAGACTTTTCGTGGGTACCAACATTGTTGAGACCTTCCTGGCCCTTGACCTTGAAGTTTGACCTACTTTTCAAAAATTTAACCTAGCTTAAATATTTGAATGGTTAAGTACTAGGGCTTTGAATATTTCACTACTTTTTTGTATGTTTCTTATGACAAGACCTTCCGTGGATACCAACATTGTTGACCTCCTGACCTTGACTTGAAGTTTGACCTACTTATCAAAACTTTAACCGTTAGCTATCAACTTTTGAATGAATAAGTACTAGGGCTTTGATATTTCACAAGTACACGTAGGTTTCTTATTCAAACTCTATGGGTACCCAAATCTTTTGACCTCCTGACCTTGAAGTTTGGACCTACTGTTTTCAAAACTTTATCCTAGCCTTAACTTTTGAATGGTAAGTACTAGGGCTTAATATCATCACATGTTGTTCCTATGACAGACCTTTCCGGCGTACAAAACTTTTTGACCTCTCTGACTTGATTTTGTAACTTAGACCTACTTTTCAAAAAACTTTAACATTACCATGAACTTTTGAATGGCAAGAGTTATGAGCATTCAGTGATTTCACATGTGTATTCTTATGATGTCTTTTATCTAGTAACCAGCATGGTTTGACCTGACTTGAATTTTGAACTAGCATTTTAAAAACTTTAACATTGGCCATAACTTTTATTGGTAAGTGATAAATCTATGCTGGCAGAACTTGTAGCTTCTGAAAAATATCGTGACAGATCAGAGATGTGTCCAATATTTTCAGAGAGCTACGTTCTTGCAGCTGAGGCGATAACCTTTCATATTTCACATGCATATCCTTATGACAGCCCCTTCCACTGGCATGTGGAATCGGGCATCGTGTTTCACAACACATCTGTTTTACTTTCTATTTTGAGTCTTTTAATAGACAAAGGTTTATCTTCTTATTTTTATAACCACGGAAACAAAGAATTCATGGTATAATATACATGTAATACTAAAATCGGCCAGTGTCATATGTGATTCATATAGCTATCGCGAAAATTCATCATAGGACCTCAGCTTAAATTACATGCGAATTATGCTTTACCTGAATCTTGAATGGAAATCAATCGAAATGTGACGTATCACAAAATTATAAAGATATGCAATCTTCAGTTTAGTTTCTAAAGAATATTTTAGGGACAGAATGTTGCGTTTTAGATTTGTTTTGGGCAGATAAATACTATTTGTTCTCAACACTTTGAAGCTGTGGAAACAAACACTTTTCTAAGATAGTATACCGAACGTATTCATAAATCAAGCAAGCGAACTTTGCCGCAACCACTAAACGTATGGCCGGAAAGGTTTTTGGGAAGTGCAAGTGCAGTGTGTCAAGTATATTTTCTTCTCGCAGAAATAATATATTTGGGAATAGTAGCACTCGAAATCTGGGTAAATGAATTACAGTCAGAAATTCAATCAAAGCTGGAGAATCTCTCTCAACAACAACAACGTCCTCTCTAGTGCATCCATGTATATGGTGTGTGTAAAAAGTATGGTAAGTGACAAAGATATTTAAAGTTAAAAAATGTAACATATATTATGAAACACCCTGTACATGTGAAATATCAAAGCCCTAGCACTTACCATTCAAAAGTTATAGCCGAGGTTAATGACTGAATGACAGACAAGACAAAAACAATATGCCCCCCCCCCCCGATCTTCGATCACGGGGGCATAAAAACGTCCTTCTTTATTATAATGCATCCGTGGTAATAGATACATACTAGTACATGTACCGGGGCTGCGTTCAAAATCGTAGCGGCTACCCGGGTAGGCTAGAAATCTAGGTATCTACATGTAGTAGTATACGCACTACGCACTATATGAATTAACGCTTGTTATCGCTACTTAGGGGTAACCTAGGCCTAGTTCGATCATCAACCATAGTAGATGTCTAGTTAACTTCCGAACCATCAATTGCGCATGTGTGGCTTGCTTCCGGATATTCAGTGCGCATGTCTGGTTACTAAAGTTCAACATTTTGTAAATGTAGGTACATGTAGCTGTGTGGTAGACCAGACATGAGCAGTGATACGTCTTCCGTTTTGCACAAAGACAGTTCGATCGTACTATGGTTCATCTCTAGTCACTATAGTTGATGATCGAACTAGGCCCTAGTATCGTAGCGCTACCGAGCCCTATGTAGCCGCTACGATCTTGAACACAGCCCTGCCCTACAGAATCATGAATCTTATTTCAAAGAATTTGCCATCTTGGCCGCCCATAATTAAACAGTGAGAGCATATATGCACTTTATTTTGACACCAGAATACCGGTACATGCATGAAGTTGGTGACGAAAACAAAGTGCTTAGTATTAGCGCACCAACACAGCTGCACCGCAATGGCAGAAACTATGTCGAATATGGCCTTGTCCACGCGCAATATGCTCATTGGCACCTATTCAGGTTTTGGCGTCAGCCTCTGTGAAGATTTCACCAACAGCACAATTCCCCGTCTGGGAGGGATTTGTGCAGTATAACTTCACAAATAAAAAGTAATAGATTGTTTCCAGAAGTGAATGTTTTTTTCAAAGGATTTCATTTTCAATTAGGATAAGGTAGTTGCTTATAGACTATTATCAACGGTAACACGATTTTCATATCTTTTAAGATTAACGATACCATTTGCTTTGTTCATTTGAAAACCTCTCTATAATATGAAAAGTTTTTCATTTTTCTTTTCGTTCTGAGTAAATAACCGATGGGGGCTAAACAGTTACTAATGAGCTGTCCCGTTATAGACTACAAGAATACAAAATGAGATTGCAGTTTGCAAAACAAACATTCGTTTTTGAGATTTGTAATGATTTGTTAATAGTGCACTCGAATAATACTATAGGCACCGTGTCGATGCCTACAAAGTTGAGTGAAATGAACATTTCGTGAAATATAGATATGTATACTACTATACTACGAACATATGTAGATATATATTGAGGAAAACAGAATCTAAAACGCACTGTCATGGAATTTATAACATTATTCTAAAGTAAAAGGGAAAGGATGTCTTTGATAAGTAAAATATTATCAACAAATTTATATCTGATCAAGAATAAATAAATAAATAAATAAATAAACGAAGAAAATGAAAACGCTTAGGTCACACCAATTTTTTAAATAATTCTTGGACTTTCGCGCTGAAATAATTCTTCGGATTTCAAACACAAAAACTGAGCCGAGAGAGTGAAAGTATTATAATCATTTTACAAATATTATTTTCATTTTGGCGACAAAAATTATGAGACGATCTATTACAAGAAATAGAAATATCTTTGGTTGAATTAAATGTAATTTCAATGAACGAGCAACCGGTCGCGGTGGCTCAGTGGTAGAGCTCTCGCCTTGTGATCGGGAGGTCGTGCGTTCGAAAATAGGTAGTGATTGCTCCTTCGCCAAAAGCTCGGCATATAGTTCTAGTGAGAATCACGGGTCTTTCGGATATGGCCTTAAAAACGGAGGTCCCGTGTCGTAGCAGGTGTGGCACGCTAAAGAACCCTCACTGCTAAAAGCCATGAGAGCTAAGCCTAGGTCTAAATTATTTGCAAACCTTCACCGGCAATGGTGACGTCTCAATATGAGTGAAATATTCTCGACGAGACGAAAAATAACAAATAATCAATCAATCAATCAATGAGCGAGCGCTTAAAAATCATCAGATCTCAATTGTTTACCCCATGAACTTATTATTTTTCCATATGGTATTTTGAAACATCGCACATTATAAGATAATAGGCATCGTGAAAAACTTCAAACACCGTATTACACTGCTAAGAGCGCTCTCGAGAGCCCGAGTAAGGCACGTGTATCAAGGTCTTTTGAGCGCTTGTTAAAAAAGTCGACAAAAATTTATGTACACGCGGGGAGATATTATTTGTATGCCCCCGTGATCGAAGATCGGTGGGCATATTGTTTTTGTCCTGTCTTTTATCCTGTCACTCTGTCATTCTGTCTGAAACATAGCATAACACTTCACATGTGTGTTCCTTATGACAAGACCTTACCGTTTTTACTTCCTGACCTTGACCTTGAAATTTGACCTACTTTTCTAAAACTTTAACATTTTTCACTATTTTGGAATGGTAAGTGATTGGGTTTTCATATTTCACATGACATGTGTATAATTTATTATTACAAGCCCTTTCAATTGGTACCAAAACTTTTGACCCCCTGACTTTGACATTTGACGTACATGTACATGTACTTTCAATAAAGTTTAACATTGGCCATAACTTTTGAATGATATTGTGATAGACTTTTCATATTTCAAATGCATAATCCTTATGACCAGCGCCTTCCACTGGCATGTGAAATCCGGGGGTATTAGTGTTACACAAACGCATTTTGTTTAATAATTTTATAATGTGGATGTTTTAAAAATTACAAATGGAAGCAGCGAATTCGACAAAGAATGACGTAATGTGGGACCTACAAGCTCAAGTGAGCTCTCTATGATCACCCGTTGACCAGTACGTTTGCCCATTCGTCTGTAAACTTGACATAATTAACCATATACATGTACATGTAATAAAGTAGCTTCCCAGAGAAAATATAGCTCTCGATTTTTATACAAATCATATTTTGAAACTTCTATACCATAGAAATTAGGCACGCACGAGCACGTCGGATCAATATTTCTGATAATCCACGTGCCAACAGCTAATGTTTGATTTAAAATGGTTAAAAGTAGTAAAATTCTAAAAGATTGTGTTGAAGAATTCAACGGTTTTGTAGATTCATATCTAAACGATTGCGACCCATATTTTGAAATTCATAACGGCGCCATTGTCAGAACCCGGATACAGCGCTCATTAAACTCTCCTTAACAGCTGCAAAGGGCTCAAATTGTTTTTTATAAAACCTAATAAAATAGGTAATGAGGCAATTAATTATGTACGCTATAAATCCAAATCCAAACGTGCGATAATCCCGTGTAAATCCCTACTAATAGGCCAAATCATCAACGTGCCCTCGGCAGTCAAGATCATAGCGATACTGACAATAGGGGACATTTTTTAAATTAAAATATCTCTTTTCAATAATAATAATGATAATAAAAAAAACCCATGAATTTTATGTGAGAGTTCAGAATATATATTTATATATTATTGTGAATGCAAGGTTCGTCAACTTTGTATAACCCAATATTTAAAAATACCCTGCAATTTTAGCTTAATTTTGCCATACAAATGTCAAAGTAAATCGGTGGAAAATGTTATTGGATTTTTTAAATGTTCCGTAAATTCATATCTACAAATTGATTTTTCTCCATTTACTTTAAAAGTGCACTTATACATAAAAAGAACATGGCGACAATGGGGGCTTTTAAAATACCTCTTCGTATCTATCACCTGAACAATATTATGTATACTTCTGCATTCCTTTAGATAATAAATAAATGAAATGCTGGTGTTTTTACCTATGTAAATAAGCACCACAAACGGATGTGTTTATGCCTTGTCGCGTATACGTGTGAACTTGAAGCCTTACGTAAGTTTGATATAATAGCGCACAAAATTCCCCGGTTCGTATAACTTTTCCTGACAGTTTTATAGAAGGTGTAAATTAACTCGTCACTGTTATAGATCAGTGTAACTTTCAGCTTCTGTGAGTCTTATGAATTTTTAGCTCACCTGAACCGAAGGTTAAGTGAGCTGATGCGCTTGTTTCCGTGTTGTTGTCGTCCGTAGATTTCACATTTCCATTTCTCATCAACCACAAGAATCAACAATGTACTAACATATCGCTTGGGTGGTTGAAGTTTGTTCATGATGACCGCCCAATCAAAGAGGAAGTAATCAGAAAATGCAAAAATAGGGTATCGTCATTTCAAAATTTTCTCAGAGAACACATGAGCTCAAAAACTAAATCAATGAACTTCCTGATATTAGTGGAATGTTCAAGTTAGTTCCATCATGACCTCCGAGTACGATTGGGCCCAATAGGTGCAAATTTTAACATATGATATCATAGCGAAAATCTTTTAAAATCTTCAAAGAACCTGGGCCAGAAAAGCTGAATATAAATGAAGCTTCCTTGACTATACTGGAGATTCAATGTTTGTTCAAAATGATGACCCCGGGTTACGAATGGGGCACCAAGCAGGATATCCAAAGTTTTACATATATTATACATTTGTATAGGAAACATCTTTAAAAATCTTTTCTCAAGACACTGGGCTGAGTTACTGATATTGTGGAGGAAAATTTTTTTTCAAAATCATCACCCCAAGGGGTAATGTAGGGCCACAATAAGGGATCAATATTTAACCTGCAAATATATAGGAAAATTCTTTTAAAATCTTCTTCATTGAACCAGACGAGTGGATATTTACCTGAAAGCTTCCTGATATGGAGTGGATTTAAGTTTGTTTAGATAATGCCCCTCCCCACCTCCTCCGAGGGTTAGGTGGGGCCACAATATGGGATTGAAGTTGCTACTACTGCTCTTCTTAGTGAAGCAGTGCTCAGGTGAGCGATGTGGCCCATGGGCCTCTTGTTAGTGTAACTTTCATTTTCTGAGACTCCTGTAAATTTCTTAGGATAACCTTTCCTTTGAAGATACAATGTAGTTGGAAACTATTTAGAAAGCATTAGAGCATTGGGTTGCATGTGAGAGTAACCTGTATTTAGCTAACTTTCAATGTCTGAAATTCCATCGAAGTTTTTAGTAAAAACCTTTCAGTTGAGAGTTCTGCTAATTTTCCCGACTGGACATTTGTATGTGAAATTATTTTTATGTCAATATCGACATGACTGACATGTTTGGCAAATAGTGCAGTGAGTTTCGATGATTAAACATACATGTTCATGCATGTACAATGATACATATGGACTTTACATTGAATATGTATTGAACATGTATGTTATCTAATCTATAGAAAAAGGTGACATCATTTAAAAATAAAGGAAATTCTGCTTTCAGTATTACACTTGGAAATTTATTCGACTCGTATTTTTATTTTTTTATTTATTTATTTTGTTGTTGTTGCTGTTGTAGAATGTAATTACTTAATTCGTTTCTGACCTTTTCTACAGTACACTGAATGCTAAAAATCAAGAAGTCCACTTATAGTCAGTTCACTTATTTAATTGAAATTTCTAATTCTATAGTATTTCATCGCTACTTTGTACATGTATAAATTGGTGAAGTTAACATCGTATTAAACGTAATCATAATAAAAAAAACCCAAACAAACAAAACAGAACACCCCCTTCAAAAAAACCCAAACAAATGTACACAGTCGAATGTAGTAGGGCAACACGGACTTCCGACAAAAGCGAAGGTAGGATCAGGTGCCATGGAGGAGTAAGCATCCTCTGCTGACCGGTCACACCCGCCGTGAGCCCGTAGTCGAAATATATTAAAGTTTACGGGATTACCCGTCGTCAAATCTAGTAGGAAATTGACAGTCTAACAAAGGATATATGACTTCAAGTTAGTGATAATTTGTAATCGCACACAACATTATAGCAACCGTAGAATTGCGAAATTGATGACTTAAAAACGAGATTCGTTCAACTTTTTGTTATAGTTGGTCTCGCTTTATAAGTTTCATACGCTATGTATGCTTTGGATATCAAAACAATTGGGAAATATACACACCATAAGCAGGTGATAGAGGTATATTACTACATAGAAACGGAGAGTTGACGATTGCAAAGTTAAAGTCATCACGCTTATCATATAATGTAGTTGTCACTCTGTCTCTGTATATATCTATGTGTAAGGTTGAATTGAAGGACACGGGACGTTTTTTGTTTTTATCACGTGACCATTTTTTGGAACAAATTCTGATTCGTATGAATATAAAAGTAAGTCTGCCAATAAAGGGGCACAAGTAGTGCCCATAGGAATTCCAACGGATTGTTGGAAGACATGGTCTCCAACGACTACATAAATATGATCTGTAAGAAACCTAAACATGCTCTTAATATCACTGCTCTTAATATCACTTCAGAGTACTTGTGTGGGCAATCAGATTGTTTTCTAACAAAATATTGTTTCCCAATGACCAGAAATTCATATTTTAGGGTGCCGCTTTTGTTTAAAAAGCAATTATCTATAATCTGATAACGTCTAGATTATAATTCATCGTGAGGAATTGTTGTATAAAGTGTGGAGAAATAATGTTTTGATGTAGTCAATTTTAGAAAATTCTCGTGACTTTAGAGTTATTTTGAGATTCCACATCATTGTGTCGCCTGCCTGCGTTAGCGGCAGGCGACATATAGGGATCACTTTAGTCGTCTTGCGTCGTCTGGCGGTCTGCTCGGCGTCATCAAAATTTCTGTCACCATTTTTCCAGAAACACATAAGCCAGCGTCCTGAGTATTTGGCACAGAGCATCAGTACGGACCAAACTGTATCGTGTGAACGCAGTTTTCAATCTGCCTGCATGTCAATTCCTTTTGACGCAACTTAGACATATTTTCTAAATAGACAAATTTCTGTCACTTTATTTCAGGACCACATAAGCCAGCTTCTATATTAGCAAGAGCATAATATGGAATACTGTATCGTTAACGCAGTTTCCAATCTGCCGCATGTCAACTTACCTGTTTGATCGCCAATCTTAGAATTATTTAACGAGACAAATTTCTAGTCACAATTTTCTCAGGACACATAAGCACCTCAGTGATCATTTGGCAGAGCATCATATGGCATGATCGTGTAACGCAAGTTTTCCAATCTGCCATGTAACTTCCTGTTTGTGACGCCAAACTTAAAATTTTTACATTAGACAATTTACTGTCACAATTTTTTCTCAGGAACCACATAAGACCAGCTTACCTGTAATTTGGCACACGACATCAGTATGGCAACTGTGATCTTGTAACGTAGTTCTCAAATTACCGCATGCATAACTTTCCTGCTTTGACGCAACTTTAGAATATTCTAGACATAGACAATTTCTGTCACGATTTTTCTCAGAACCACATAGCACGTTCCTGATTATTTGGCACAGAGAGCATCAGATATGGACAACTGTTATCGTGTAACGCAGTTTTCCAAACTGCGCATGTCTTCCTGTTTGACCAACTTAGATATTTTTAATAGAACAAATTTGTCACGATTTTTCTCAGGAAAACACAATAGCCAGCATTCCGAATTGACACAGAGCTTTAGTTATTGGACGAACTGTTCCGTGTAACGCAGTTTCCATCTGCGCATGTCAATTCACTGTCTTGTAGCAACTTGAGATATTTTTATAAATAGACAAATTTTCTGTCAACATCTTATTTCAGTAACCACATAAGCAGTCTTTCCTGATATTGTGAGAAGAGCATCAAGTATGGCAACTGTATCGTGTAAACCAGTTCCAACTCGCCACGCATGCTCAACTTCCTGTTCTGACGCAAGCTTAGAATAATTTTTACACATAGAAAATTTCTGTCAATTATATCTTATGAGAACCACACAGGCCAGCTCTCCTGAATATTGCACAAGAGCATAAGTAATGTGCAACTGCCGTGTATTGCAGTTTCCAATCTGCACATCATTCCTGTTTGAACGCACTGTTACATTTTTTGAACATGAACAATATTTTCATATGATACTTTAAATAGATAGTAGATTTTATAATGAAATTAGAAGTAGCAGGCCACAGTCTTCCCGTGGAGATTATCCAAAGTGACAGCAGTTCTGGAATAAACTTAGTTCGAAC
>CAJDSM010041409.1:6388-17119 GCA_903981925.1 Ostrea lurida | reverse complement strand
ATAAAACCAAAGTCAAGTTTACATCTGTTTTCTAACACAAAAACAATGGGTCTAAAATTTGCAGTTCTATAATGAAAAAACAACACATAACAAGAAAGGATGGGTGGAAAATGTTATTCTGTATGTCCTCTCCCCTATAACCACGAGAGAAAATAAAGTGACTTGCAGGTTTGTTTGGATCCCCAGTGATACCGGGTAACCACGAGGGAAAATGAACAATGCAGTGTTTGGATTGGTTTGCAAATTCCAAAATAATAAGTGGACCCAATATGAGAGGATTATCACTTCATAAAGATACAAGAGGCCCACAGGCCTTAACCGGTCACCTGAGTATCATAGCCCACCAACAGGGATCGGAGTCTCATATTCTTGCACTTTCTTAAGAACTCAATACAGAGTATCTATTCACATGTTAATATCTTTCAATATATGCATATGATTTCCAGATTCATATTACACAAGAAGATATTCATTTCAATCTCCCACGATTGTTCAAGAATTTTAAATAAAAAACCATATTGCTACTTTAATGTCCAGTGAGCTTGACCTTTGATCCTTATTGGACCTAAAAAGGTCGATAAAGAACATCTTCGTCACATGAGTAGCCATATATGTATGAACAGTGACTTCTTAGGTAGTAAGGATAATGTCTGGAACCCGGAAACCATATTTCTACTTTGATGTCCAGTTAGCACTTGACCTTATTGACCCAAATTCAATAGGAAACACCTTTGTCCCATGGGTAGACCATTAATATGCATGATTATGGGGACTCTAGGTGGAAAGGCTAACACTAAAAGTTCGCGGACCACTTTGTCTACAGACGGATGGACAGACAACCTGATTCCAGTAACCCCCCCCCCCCTATCTACCGAACTTGTTGCAGGGGGGTATAATTATGATAAAAGGGCTCCCTTCTTCATTCCCAAATATTCATTACTTTCACAATTATATCAATAGCATTTTGAAAAAAGAATGCTTTTTAAATGGTTTACATATAAACACTCATGTACCAAAGTTTAGCCCCCCCCCCCCCTGGGGTCAGAACCCCTACCCCCGGGGATCACAAAATTTACAATGTTAGTAAAGCCTTCCTGCTCTCATCACTATGCATTTGGTTTCTCTCCAAACATGTGCAGGTTGTAAAGAAGATTTTTGAAAATTGGTTCATTTTGGGGCAGTTCTTTGCCCCAACCCCAAGGCCCCAGGGGTGCATAAGAGACTGAAATTTACAATTTATTGCACCCCTTGTCCCAAAGGATGTTTCTGCCAGATTTGAAAAGGAAATGGATTGGTGGTTATCAAGAAGAAGTTAAAAATGTTCAATTGTTAACACATTTCATCAATGACCACTTGGGCCCCACCCTAATACTAAAACCCCGACCCCTAGGATCATGAAACTTTACAATTTTGAGTAAAGGCTCCCAATTCATTCAAAATATTCATCTTCGTTCACATTAATATCAATAGCATTAAAAGAAGATGGGCTTTTTCAAATGTGTTATATATAAAACACTATGACCAAGTTTGGCCCCGCCCTGGGTCAAACCCTACCCGGGGATCACCAAATTTAACATTTGGGTAGAGGCCTTCCTGCGCTCTACATCACTATGCATTTGGTTTCTCTCAGGCATGTGTCGGTTTGTACAGAAAATAGATTTTTGAAATTGGTCCTTGATTGGGAGTATTTTGCCCGCCCCCACAGGCCAGGGGTGGCAAAGAGACCTAAAATTACAATTTATGTGCCCCCTAGTCCTAAAGATGACTCATTACCAAATATTGAAAAGAATTGGACTGGTCGGTTATCAAGAGAGAAGTTAAAATGTTCAATTGTTAACTGCACGACGGACGACGCACGTGCACGCGAAAACGGACAAAGACCAATTGAAATAGGGCACCTTCACCTGAGTTTACTCAGGTGACCCAAAAATCTTGTGCTGAATACAGAAATATTACCTAGCTTAGCGTTAAGTATTTAGCAACTGGGAGAAGATGGAGAGAGATACACATTACACTGGCTCATAAGAACAATTAAAACTTACATCATTATACTTATTACTAATACAGTCACAGTGTCACGTACATAAAGATTGCTTCACAGAAAATATACCATGAGATGTGCGAAACACTAGAAACTATTTAATTGTATTCAGAATGAACGTGTAATTTGAAAAAATCTGCTTTAAATGGAACATATACTAGCATATTCAATATACGCAAACAAAAACATGGCTCGAGCCTTGTTTACATAGCAAAGAATTGTGAGTGCTGTATCTCACTTGTAACTCAACAAATAACGTTCAAATTTTTGCTGACCATTAATAGAAATACCCTAAGTGAGCATTGTAAACATTAAAAATGGAAATCTAAAATTTAAACATCTTTAGCTCGAAACATGTCCATGTCCCTTTAATACTATTCCCAAATAAAAAGTAGTTGCAGCATAATAACCATCTTCGGCCTCCTTATGCCAGTTTTAGAGAGGGCATTAAAATGTCCACTGAACACAGTGAGTTGTATATAGAACTGTATAGCACACAGGTAAATGTCCAGTACACTCCAAATGCCCACTGCGATTTCAAGTGGCCGGCCCACAGTGGAAAGTCACTGGGCATTCAAAAATCCACCTGAGCTGTACTGATACACTATTGCATCCAGATACAAAAATGCATAATTTCCTATTACAAGAAAAATATGCTGGAAATGTCTTTATTCCCGCTACTGTAAATTTTATTGGCATGCCATAAACAAGACTAGTCAAAAAACCTCTCAGATATATGCCATCATGTTACATCTATGATAGTTTTACATCAATATTCTGGCAAAAGAACCAAGATTTGCAGGGCCCTCCCCTCCCATTTTTATTGTGTCTGGAACAGTATTTAGCTTAAGGTGCCAAATTTTAACTATATCAGAGTTGACATCTGTGTTTTGCACTTATATCAATGGTTTCTAATGAGAGATGCACATTCTGGTCACATAATCTGTGTTTTATCTCATCATCTTATTAATGGTTTCAATGGCCTCTTTAAGGGTTTAATCTACTAGTATCTCCTGCATCAAGTTAACAATTGTGTATTTTGTAACATTAGGCTTTCTGTTTTAATGTCATTATGCCTTCTGCTTGAATGCCATTATAACCAGCCAAACGTTTTTCCTCCTTGGCTTGATGTCCAGAAGTTACAAAGATTTTCTACAATAACCTAGCTCCACCCTGGGGCATAAAATCCTGAGCCCTGGGGTCATGAACTCATTCACACTTTTTTTACTGTTACAGGAGTAAAGAGTATTTTTTCTTTTTAAATTAAATTATTAAATTTTGATCCTGGGAGGCTCCATGAAATGCACGTTTTGTTACCCTTGACCCATAGATATTATATATATACATGTACCTATATAAGTACAGTTGAACTTCGATATCTCGAACACTGATTTCTCGAATACCATAGTTATGTCGAACTGATTTGGAGGTCCCAACCATCTATTTTCTTTGTATTTTTACCCTCAATATCTAGAATCCACGGATATTTCGAACTTTTTTCTTGGTCCCATCGGGTTCGAGATAACAAGTTTGACTGTTACAGTAGTTACTTCTGAGTCTCGAATTAAAATCTCTTCCATGTACAATAATTTATTTGCACAAACTTTTGAGTAAAACAGCTGTCTCAAGAGTGCACATCCAATTTCATGCACTTTTATCAATAATTTGGTTGGTCTTTAATTGGCCGAAAAAAAAAAAAAAAACGGATAGAGAATGAGACCTAGTTATCATTCAAGGCGTTGTCATACACATATTGTTCATTAGGTTTTCCAGGTGAATTAAAAATAGTACCTGCTGACATGATCTTTAGATCATCTTCAAACTTGACCTACTAAATCAACACTCAGATAAAAATCAATCATGTCTCCTTAAAGTGATATACAATGTAGGCCCACAATACACCCGGAACTGCCACTGAAACTTAATCTAGACACTCATCCGAGGTCCAGTGCATTTGTTGAGGGGCTGCGGTGATTAAATGAAAACCCGCCCAATTATCTGCCTCTTCTGTTGTATAGTTTTCATTAAACCTAAGCAGGACACCTGCAATTTTACCCCACCATTTCACAATTATAATATCAGACAAAATCATATCTTTATTTTCAGTGTCCCAGCGTGAGGCCTTAAAATAATATTGATGTAATTGTTAACACATTGTGTGTAGATGTAAAACGCAGAGATGAGCCTGAAATACTGTGTGCGCGTCTTTTGAGTCATGGATGATGTCTGTAACACAGAATATAAGTTAACAATATAGAGAGTCTGACGGAAAATACATGTACAGAGGGAAGCAATCAGATCATCTCTGATAAGGCATTTCATGGGATGTCTTGCTATCTGAATTAAAGATATATGGGAAAACAATGTTGTAAAATAAGAGGTAAATTAACTCTCAAGATTTCATTACTTGATAAGAGACATATAGTAAAAACATTTTATGTTGATTGCATTCCATTAACCCTTGAAAATGCAGTGGAGTAAGTGCCCAAACTTTATTTGTTAATGCAATTTAGCAATTAGATGCATGCCTAATCAATCCATTAACTTCTAACTAAAAGTTGGTGACTCAACAAATATAAGACTGAAAAGAATTTTTACATACATGTACAATTGTATGTATATTTACATCATGTAAATACTTCTTATGTTTAATTAGAGTCAGAGAGAGAGAGAGAGAGGAGAGAGAGAGAGAGAGAGAGAGAGACGAAGAGAGAGAGAGAGAGAGAGAGATTAAACTTCAACAAAAATTGATGTCAACGAATTTTATTATTAAAGTCAAAATCACAAAATTTTAAACCCACGAAAATAAATGATTTTACAGCATTACTCCATTCCTATAAAAGGAAAGATTGCTGATAGACCCAAATTAAATGAAAGCTTTTTCAGACAATTGTATCTAAGTTATCATGTTAGGATTCCCCTGATGTGCATGGATCTATTTATAGATGCCTTACTTTAGTAATAGTATCAGACTAAGTGAGTGGCAAATGTAATTTATGCTATAATATTTACTTTTCAAAAAATCTTCTATTTTCTTCTACATAAACTAAAGCCATATTAACTAACCCTTATCATGCTTATGATGATTAATTCTTAGTTTTTCTTGCACTGCTGATTAAAATTTATTACGATTGAGAAATTTCTTATCCAAACTCATTTTCCTCTTTCATTTTCTTATCAATCATCACTAAAGATAAACTTATAATGAGTCTGATGAGGAATGTCAAATAACAGCTTTTTTTTAAAAATTGAAAATCCCCAAATATGAAAATATAGAGACTTGATAACTACAACATGTACGGAAACAACTATTGTTGTCATTTAGCGATGAGGGTCAATTTTTTCAGAACAACTAAAGTTGTGATTAGCGTGATAAGGGTTAAGAGGAGGCATACGGAATATTCCATGGGTAACTTCAGACGCAAGGCTTGGTGACATGCAGAATTGTCAATCTATGAACACCAAGCATGAAAGGCTATTAAATTTTAAAAAAGTATCTATTAGAGGTTTTTGTTTTCATTTGGACTATATAATATATATTATAATATATATATATATAATATATATATATATATATATATATATATATATATATATAATATATAATATATATATATATAATATATATATATATAAATATGTTTTTCAAATGCGTGACTGACTACCATGAAAGGAAATTGGTCGGATCAAATATGGACCAATGAGAGTTTCTGTTTCTTTTGCAGATTCCTAAATGTGTCATGCAAAATCATTTTGGTAAAAGAGTTCAATCCCAATGAAAAGGCAGACAAATGGAAGAAAAACTAGACTTGTAAGCAAATCTCCAACTGTGCCCATCAACTGTCCTGCAGTTGACAAACTAAATGAAATGTAGTGCTACTCTTCACTTCAGTGGTTAGAAAAAGGAAGAAAGCTGAATACATGTACAGTACAGCTTAGGTGGATTTTTGAAAGCCCACTTTTCACTGTGAGACTGAGCCACTTGGAATCACAGTGGGCATTTGGAGAGGACATTTACCTGAGTGTTATACATGCAATTCTATACACAACCCCCTGTGTTCAGTGGACATTTTAAAAATGCCCACTCTAAAAACGGCCCAGAGACCACTGAGTGGGCAAATTAATTCCCAACTGAGCTGTACAAGCACTGTAAAGTGCAACACTGGTACCCCCAACAATAGACCACCTACGATGTACGGGTGAATAATAAACAGAGTAAAGGTGGGTCAGTCCATCATCATGATGATACAATAAAAAAAAATATCACTCTCCAGCAAGAAAAAAAAAATTGCAGTATAATTATTTTTGACAGAGAGAGCCCATTCTTTGTCAGATACTACTGGGGAGTGATCAGGAACATTTCTCCTTCACGTTTTGTGTACTCATGGTGTACATCATCTTTTCTGGGTTTCTCTGTGTTGCTTCTTATAGTTGCTATTTTTACTCCCATCATTCGTATGATTGTTAAACAAAATTTCCTTGTTGTGAAGGGGGTAAATCACTACTACTTCACTACCAAGGTCATACTACATCAGCAAAAAATAACCTAATATTTTAAGCATCTCAACTGCACATCGAGTCAATCTGTAAACTTTTGTTTCTTTCTTTCTTTGTTTGCTCAATACATCTAAGCGGGGTTCATTCAAATTTTAAGCTCACCTTGAATGAGCTGAAGGATCAAGTGAGCTTTTCTGATCACTAATTTTGTCTGTCATTTCAACTCTGTCTGCATAAATTATTTAAAACTTTTCATATTTTCAACTTCTCCAGAATCACTGGTTCAATTTCAACCAAACTTGGCACAAATCATCCTTCAATGGGTGAAGGGGATTCAAATTTCTTCAAAGAAAGGGCCAAGACTAAACTGTGCTCTAAAGAGGGGGAGGGATTACAAAAATGGGTGAGGTCATTTCTAAATCTTCTTAAGAAACACTGTGCCAGAAAAGCTGAAATTTACATGAAACCTTCCTGACATATGGAGATTCAAGTTTGTTAAAATCATAACCCCCAAGGTTACTAAGGGTGGTCGTGGGGCCAAAATTTAAATTGTAGAAATTTACCTGAAAGCTTTCTGATGTAAAGTAGATTCAAGTTTGTTTACTGGTAGATCATGGCCCCCTGACGGGTAGGGAGGGGTCACAATAGGGGATCAAAGTTGTACATGCTATAGGAAAATCTTCTCCTGAACCATTTGGCCAATTTCAACCAAATTTGGTACAAATCATACTTGGGTAAAGGGAATTCAGGTTTGTTCAAACATTGCAAGCATAATGTACCACCTGCTCTGGGATAAGCAATTATTATTTATATTTATATAAAAGTTTTTGATAAAATAAATTCTTTGCCTACTAACTATGAACTAGTTAATAGCTTTCTCAATCTTCTGAACCATTCCATAAATCAATTTCAATAAAAAAAATACACCTGCACAAATCAACAAAAATATACAGAATATGTGCTATGAATTTAGTGCAGAATTAGACTAAAAACATGAATCATATTGTTTCATTATAATATATAAACATATTTCAATTAACAGATGTTCACTTTAAAAGAAAAATTAGACCTAAACTTACTTATCATTCACAAAGTGCAGCAGTATGAATTAAACATCAAAAACTTTAACAATTAATTATACATCTATTTACAATTTGTTGACGCTTAAGTATCTGAGAGTGCCATTGAAAGTAGGTAGTGAAATTTAAGATATGATTTATCACCATACAAGCTCAATGACAAGTTAATTGATTAGTGATCATTTCACACAGTACAACTTCTTTACACTTGACTGTACTTTCTGAGTGCATTTACACTGTTTTCACCAAGAGGGTAAATTAACCTCCGTTTTGTAATCAGGTACATTGTGGGTCAGTGAAAGTGCCAGGCGATCTGCAGAAACTGACACTGACCCACTTTCTCAAAAATCTTAAAGTGCTAGGGTGAAGTAGCTGTTTGCTGCATACATCATATCCCACCAATATCATGTACAAGCAAAGTTTGCAGGATTAAGTGTGCTTTTAATATTTAGTTTATACTCACATTTTTACAATTAAATATTTTATCTAGTATTTCAAATTTATCAATATATTTCAATACTACGAAAAAATGCAGTAATTTGCATTACTGAGTTAATAATTAAACTTGCACTAAAAATCCATGGCAAGGTCTGAGCTTAAACAAATTGACTTTATCCTGAAATGTTTGGCATACTTGCATATATCTATATGCTTGTAATATTGTTCACCTAAAGCCCTATTAAAACAACAGAAAGTCATTTCTTGAACTCCTGGTAGCCTCTTTTACGTGCAATTGACTGAGTGATAAAAGTGGAATGGAAATCTGGTAACTCACATCCAATCTTCAATACCTCATTTTTTTCTTGGCAGTTTCTCAACTCGTTTCTGGTGAACATTAAAAACTTAAAGGTTGTAAAATTACTTTTGCTGGAGTATGCATTTAACAAACATGCATGTACCTGCATGTATTTAATAGTTAGATAACATGTCTCTGTCCTTTCATAACAATTAATGGACCAAGTCCATATATTAGGATACCTACTAAGGCTGCCTACTATCCATCCAGATTTACAGTTACTTAAATTGCTCATTTTAAGAGTTTCAAGTTTTTAAGATAAATTATTGTTATATGCTAATTGCCTAATTATAGTGACTATTTTAAGTCCATCATTGAAGATAAGCAATAAAAAAATTGAAGTCTTCTTTGGAAAAAAACTAACTATAAATACAAAGTAACAATCTTAAAAAAAACCAAAAACATTTCTCATGCCGTTGAAATCACTTCAATATAAATATAAACAATGGCTTTAAAAATATCCCTTGCATGTGGGTCCGGTAAACAGAAACATTTCCAATTGAAAATATCCCTGTCTGATTGAAATTTCCCAAAATATCAGCGTAATCAGCTCACAAGAACTTACCGTAAAAGGATTGGCTGGGGACTGCTGTATGTAGCGAAGTTTTGTATGTATAATGACATGTATCGTAACACACAGAGCTGATGCGAAATGTCAATTACATTTTGGCGTCTGACTAGAATTAAAGGTTCTGTCAGACCAGAGCTTGTGAGACAAAAGCTTCAATTCAACACAGAATTTTAGGGGGGGGGGGAGTCTGCACCAAAATGTCTATTATTGTTTTTAAGAGCGTAATACATCTCCCACTCATATCCAGTCAAATGTGGTCAGATTTCCAACCATCTTGGAATTCACAAACATCATAGGTGCCTTTGCAATTTTTAAGTGATTCTGGGTTCAGCAAATTTTCTTTTCTTAGTACTGATACCAGTTTGTTTGTTATACGTCACCTCATACTGAGATGTCACCAGGTAAAGTACTACAAACTTAGACCAATGCTTCGTACCAGAAACTTCCACTATTAGTGTTCTTTAATGTGTCCTGATGCCTGCCACAACATGGGACTTCCCTTTTTTTAAAGGTCATATCCGTAAGACCTGTGACTCTCATGCTGAGCTATATTGCAAAATATACAAAGTTATATTTAAGGCCCCAGGCAGCCAAGGCAAAAGCAGAGCTTGAATGCACTTTGGTTACGGTGTTAACCTTTTAAAGCATACTACATTGACACAAACTTTGGAGTAGATTTGGCACTTTTACTTTTTTGGGGGGCAATATCACACTTTGTGCTGCATTTATAGTGAATTCTTGTCCATCTACATGTAACCAAAATATGAAACGGCATTGTTCATTTCTGGGGAAATTCCACGTACTAAATTCATACCAAATGAATACAGTATCTTCATAATCTGCATAAAATCTTCATTATAATCAACTTTGCCTGCCTTTCCCTGATAATTAATGGTTATTTTTGCTAATCAAGTGAACATGCTCAACATGTATTATGCAGTTACTAAAAACCCCAGCCTACCATTCTGTACATTGTTATCTAAATGTAGATAGCTACAGCGTATGTAGAAACGCTCATAATGCATCCCTAGAAAAGAGCTTCCTAGTTTTTACATGGTGGGTGATAACATTCTTAAACTTAGCTTGTTAAATGGTTGTTTGCCACTCTGAAATGATCAGAGTTCAGTGAAACATGCACACCTGTTTTGCACAATGCTGAGAAAAAATTGGAAATATTCCCAAGAAATCTAACTTAAATTTCAATAGCAACCTTATTATGATGTTAAACACACACACACACACATGTATGCACATATATACCATATGCAAACAATGGCATACCATTTTTTGATTAAGTTAAAAACCTGATAATTATTGAGTAGGAAAAACAAATTTTTCAATGAAAGTTCTGGCATCCAGTATGGCTGAGGTGGAAATTTATTTGCCCACTGACATTGGTGGGATATTTTTAAAATGGGCATTAAAATGTCCACAGAACACACAGTGGGTTGCATCTATATAATTGTATAAAACTCGGGTAAATTGCCCAACTGTTGATTCCAAGTGGCCAAAATCCACCTGTCAGAGCTGTATATACTAATTATACATGTGGATACAAAGCACTAAAATGACCAACGACACGAGTAATTATAATTATCAAATTTTAGGGACAGCCTGTCCCATCTTCAGGAGTGGGTATGATCATAGGTATCGGGTGTTGTTGGTATTTAGTGCTTTTATAATTATATATATATATACACTGAAGCTGCCCATTCCTATCAAGTATCTGATATGTATGTATTCTTAG
>CAJDSM010041400.1:1562-14886 GCA_903981925.1 Ostrea lurida | reverse complement strand
GGTGGGCGTGAACAGACGACAGGGGACGCTTACTCCTCTGAGGTACCTGGTCCCACCTCTGGTGTGTCCAGGGGTCCGTTTTTGCGCAAACTCTTTTAAAATTTGTATTCCATGTAGGACTTATGGGATTTATCAGAGTTCGTAGAGAGAGCGAGAAGAGAGAGAGAGAGAGAGAAGAGAGAGAGAGGACACGCGAGACCACGCGGGGACAGAAGTAACATAACTTAGGATACCAGTTTGGAATAAACATTATACTTCGTGTCTCGAACAGTTTTGAAAGGGATTTTCGAATATGGACGGTCATATTTTGGCTGCTTGAAGAGGGACGGAATCGATCGTCCGAACAATGAAGTTTCTAATTGATCTGTGCATGAATGTTAATCACCCTCTGTCGACTCGGTCGCAACGCTGTCGTGCGGGCGCCTTATTTATCGTTCTCAATCAAACAACGAACCATATGGGGATACGTAAATCAAAATTGACCCCCTGCCGACGTCAGTAAGATGTGATACTTGGCAGAGAAGACGAGATGAAGGCCTACCTGGGTATGGAGCATAGGGCACTGACAACGACCAATTGGTGAGGCACATATGGGAGGCTCTGTATGGTTCAAACCTCCTATGGCCTTTAAAAACCAGAAACCCCGGCGTTACATCAGAAGAGGATCGCCATAAATGCGAGACTGGGAGCAAAACTATGTGAACTAACAGGAGAGAGTGGGCGACATTCAACGATTGTTTGATCAATTAGTTCTACCTACAGGATTTACATAAACTGAATCCATGTCACACCTACTGCCGAGAATTTAAATAGTCTGGATTGAAGGCTGTCAAGTTTGATATAATATAGAGCGGTGTCTGGCCCGGATTGCACTCCCTTCACCTTGTTTTAACTTTTGATGAGCTTAACTCTGCTCTCACATACGGCATGTTTGACGATAGATGGGACTATATGGTTTGCTACAATTGGTGCTGGATTCTTAGAATAGACGTGTCTTAATTAGGAGGGACTACGTGGATAGTGGGATTTTTAACGGACGGAAAAGCTTGACATTCAAATCCCCACCGACTAAAGGCATAACACTCGCAGATATAAACGAATATTGATACAAGGTTTGAGATGAGTATGGACGTTTACTGGAGCAGCAGACGCTGTACACAAGCTATAATGTCCAGTGGAATTGAGGTCAGATACCACAAGCAATGACTCCTTTCATATCATATAATACAAGTGGAGATATCTGATCTGTCACATTGGGTCATCTGACTTGTATTATGGAAATATGCTGTGTTGTACCACTGTCGTGAGGGCGGCAGCTTTATTGTTATCCTTGTTATTTCTCACTGACACGTTGCTTGGGGGAAAGCATCGAGTGAAATACTAAAGTCCGGGGGATAGAGCAACGAACGGACAATGTTTTAGTCTGCTTTCTTGAAGCCGCGAATCTTTTTGCCTATGGAACTCAGGTTATGACCATTTTCCGTTCTGCGCACTCTCGAGTGACTGATCCCAAGAGTCATATCAAGCTCACAACACTTATCTGAGAATATCGTTTTCAAGATAAACACAAAATTATGACAATTTATATCATATGTATGGTTTTGTAAGTACGATATGGTCAATCAGAACTACACTTGTAATTGTCTTTCATTCGTCTTGTGGCGCAAAACATACTGTACTCTGAACTGGACTCGATATTATGCCGGTGTCCGTCACATCGCGATACAAGATTATAATGTACTAGTTTGATGTTTTAATCTGTGATATAGAGAGTTGTAAGCAGTATTCTTAAGGTCGGACCTATTCGTTCCGCTTCAGAAGATTGACTGTCGATGCACACAATCTCTCACCAATGAGTCTACTCCACACGCAAGAAACAACGATAAGTGTTACAGATTATAGTTAAAGTTCCCATCTACTGGGTTAGTAAGAGGTGAATTGCTCCCAAACAATAACGTTTGTCTCTACAGAACAGTCCGCCAACACATTAAGCTATAACTAGATTAACCCCTTCGCAATACCATGCACATATTTATGATTCAAATCATTTCCGAGACAGGATTGTACGATTGTTCTCTACTGGCGTCCACATTAAATTGATGATATGGTCAAAGATAAATCGAGATCATTTTGAATCAATATCTCCGTATAATTCCTAATATTCTAAGTATTTCAGGCCAGAAAGATCAGGCGTTAGTGCGGGGCAAACACGACGCACACCGCGTGGTGGACTCAATTACCATATAGGTGGGATTCAGGGTAGTCTCGAGGGTAATCTTAAGGGCGGAGACGTGTTCCCAACTATATCGCCGATGTCATTTTGTAGAGCTTCCTGCGTACTCTGAGAGAGCTCTGAGTAATTAAGCCAACTCGTAGGTGCTGACACGGAGGGCCCTGCTTTCTGAGAGATTTATCGTAGTGCTTACTATTTTATAGGCGAGACACAAGAAATGAAGGTAGCGATAAATCGAGCGATGCAGAACGTGTATACTAGGCTTTTGCGTTATTTGGGAGCATCGCGTGGTGAACCATGTATTCCTGCTTCGTGAGGAAGCGATTGTGAAATTAGAGACCCACAGTTTGACGCAATAGTGGTGTTCTCGACGTACGACTAGGTGCACTGAGTATGTGGGATCTTGTCAAACTTTCTGTTGCAATGAAGCAAGGGTGTGGCAATGGCATATCTACACTATTTGCTAATCCTCTAGAGCCACTTATTTAAGCACAGGGTCGGGAACTTGAAAGTCAAGTGCACCTTTATAATTGGGTAATTTAACTTATTTCTGCAGATTGAGCCTGCCCTAATTAGTATAGCTGAGCCACACATGGTTTGGTGCGATAGAGTGAAATTTAATCGAGATTCACATTACCTGTTTACCGGAGGGTTCACATCGGCCAATCTCACTGGGAAATTTAATTATCACCAAATATGCAACTCCTTAATCCCACAATGTGAGCAGTGGGGTCTAATTGGTTTGTGGTCTTCATCTTTAGCCATGTAAGATTTGAGACCTTTGCTGGAAAACATAAACAATTATTGGCCCACGAATATGGGCTAGCTTCCACATGCGAGTCGTGCAAGACAGATAAGCCCTAGACGCCCGCTGGAGTTGGGTGGACATGATCGAAAGAAGGGCGTGGGATGAGTCATGCGCTACTTTGCCCTAAGATGGCGCTGCGGGATATGGCGGGGCTACCTGGCTAGCTAGACGCACATTCCTTTAATAGTTAGTCAGTCATACGGGAGAGATCGGATATCATGTGTGCATCTTGCTCTTGCGTGCTCTGTGAGTGATCAGAGACCACGAGCGTTTCCTGGTTGACTATTTATCTCGAGGCAGATTATCTTTGGCGACCTTCTACTCGCTTGACGGATTATATATCTTTCCATCTTGCGATATATATATATTAGTTTACAACTGATACCTTATATGTCCTCCGTTCTGGCATCTGATTGCTCTAGCATACTCCGGGTATTCGCACGGTATTTAGGATTTCGTATCCTATCTCGTTATGTTATTCCTATTTTTTTCTATACTAACTGACTTGACAATTTGTGCTTCCTATTCCTTGGCGCCCCTGGCCATATATTTCGCCATCACCGCCGGTCCTGTCGCACTTCTAATTCTTTTTCTTGTGCATATCGTAATTATAATCCACAGAGGAAGAATATATAAGATGTATTCAGGAGAACAATGGTTCTTTGATATACTCTTAGCAACTGGTTCTAGGTGTTTGCGTTTGACACTCTTCATTTCCTCCTCTCTGTCGCAAGAAAAAGTAATATAAATTGACCTCGCGCTGCCGGCTAAGAATTCGTCTAGACGCGAGTCGAGCATATATAGAGTCGATATTAGAATTATTTATGAGCACCGTAAGTATATCTGAAGGTAAGTATTATCTCACATCAGTAAGTATATGATTTAGCAGGATTCTTCTTAGGGATACAAAGCGGATACGGGGACATAAGAAAACACATTATACAAATAGGGAAACTTTCATCTAAAATGAAAATGCTGAGTTTGTATTGGTTTATAATTGAGATGACACTCGTATATGATACAAATGCGTAAAATAATTCTTATAAGCAGATTTAAGTTGAGACTGAGGGATAAGAATATAATTATGAACATACAACAAGATGAGATGATAATTACAATTTAGACATACTGATCTCAGAAAGTCTGGAGGACTTTCGAACTAGAAAGACCTAACAATCTTCGGGATCGACACTAACTGAAAGCGGATAACGGTACATACTATTTCAAGAGAGGATCCATACAGCCATTTTAGGTACCTCAACGTAAACTTTCTACATGAGATAGTATCTATACTCTTACGTATGTTCTTATTACTTAGTCGTTAGGATACATGTACATTCGGCTTATTGTACGGTAGCTGGAACTTCCAGCTAACGGGGCTCGGGGGGGCCCTCTAATTTTGGTTGTGAGCACGGTCAGTGTTGAAAAGTTTATAAGCAACACCGGTCCCCTGCTGATCAGTACCCGATTCTGGTTAGGCGGTCAAAAGTATCTTATTTACAGAGTACTACCCGTGCTTCTTTTATATATAGGACGGAGAGAGACCCCCGTAATTTTGTGCTTTGAGTATGGGTGGTATTTGCGAATCTCGACTGCACCATGATCTAATTTCGCTGATCCCGCGGTTATTAGCTCGTTCCGCGCTTATCCAAACTCGGAAATTCGCTGAGTAAGGAAACCATATGGCACATATATAACGGTCCGAGGAAGCACTAGGCACGCCCGCTGGAGGCCTGTGAGACAGCCTTAGATTATGTCATTTGAATCAACAAAGAATACCAAATCAGAGAGTATCTTACTTAGATGTTGGGTGATTGTTAATATTACCTACAATTCTCACTACTCTAGTACTAATAGAGGCAGCTGGTTCTCCTTATACATCTATGGAGTGGAGGGATCTCCATATCTATTCACGATTTCCCCATCACTCGACTCTAACTCAAAATGATAGACATCTAGCTAGATCATGTTGATGCCAGAGAGGTACCTTTGTTATAACTTGCAGACGGAGCTTGACGCCGTCGCACGCCCCCGCCTCAAGGAGTGCTCCAAGACCATGTCTTCGCCAGTTTATAGCTGCCATCTCCTCTATAACACTAAGTTATCTCGGAAATTGTGATTCGTATCAACCCAAAAAAAAATTGGCCGGCCGCCCGGGGAGAGCGAGTGGATCGAGCAACGCAGGCGTACTGGAATGAGATTCCGTTCTGTCGGCCTTCGAGAATACAGTTGTGGGATTGAAGCTCCCATCTCTGAAATCGGGATCAACGGGATAGCGGAGAGTGGCGTTATATAGGACTCTCTCATAACACAGGATTGTTGGGTCTAATAAACTATATTCTCCACTTTTTCTGCGAAATCTGGCGCAATACAAGGGGGATTCTATCGTGAACATTAACATGAAAGTTAAATTCATACTATTTGCACTTGAACGCAGACAGGGTGTAAGTTTTGCCTGCGGCTGATCTCTGTGGCTCCCGCCTCTGATCACGCGGAGGGAGGACCCAGGATGAGCTCTCGCATCGTAGACAGTAGTTCACCCAGGTTCGGATTTGTACATCTTCTGGTCTGCATCCCTTTCTTCTTAGAGTGACCACCCACTATTAATCGCTCTTACATATGGTGGAGCAGATCTTATGGCTAGGGTCTCCCGGTAATTTGGTGGTCACGGAAGCCATCTCTGTCAAAATATTAAGCGGACACTCCATACTTATACCGCGGCAGTGAGACCTTTACCGGACGTCGTCCGATGACCGACAACATACCCCTCACCGCGGACAAGGTTATCCAAAAGGCTGTGGAAACTCCGTTCTCTATGTGTCACAAGCAAACTCAGGAACATGATGTATGCAATAGGCTCTCGCCGGGGATCTGGACTTGGCCTTTTCCTTAATGCTTTCGGAATATCTCGTAACTGCACAGGGGGCGCCATGGAGATCTCGCTGACTCGGAGGATGTATCTACGTCGAGGCTGTGACCATGCGTGCCCATGGCCCTGAATATCAATGTTCGCGAAAAAAAGTCATGCGCGGGGAAAAATTAGTCTGCCGCTAAATCACTAACGCCATGTTGTCCACCTGCTATGGAGAGTAACGATTTCACGTCCTCCCATCGATAAACCGCTCTGAGTGATCATCAATTCTTAATGGATGCTTTCCCAACCTCCAAAGTACAATGAAATATAGCAAGCGGTCAACTGTTAGGGATTACGGGGTCCGGCGGGGCTAGTTGCCATTTATATAATTAAGTCCCACCTTTGTTTATTTTGGAGATGCTATCTAAGAACTAGCGTAAATTTTTGGACAATGTTAAACAGTACAAGATTACTGGATGGTCGACGTGGTGACGACGGTTGTTTCTGGTCAGCGGGTAACAGTACCGGTCCGATCTCTAGAGCGCCCGCTTTGGGAGGTAACCCTTTCAACTCAGAGCGCACACAGGGCTGTTTTGCGAAAGCGCAATCCGGATCGTACTTACGCCTTTTAAACTTAAAATTGTATTTGTCTATTATTCCCGTTGACAAAATCTTCTAAGTTGAAGGTGGAATTTCCAATACTCACAAGATCGTCGTAGTTAGCGCCTTCCTCGTAGTACGGCTATTCTTTCACTTTACCAAATGCCTTCTAAACTCCGTATGTTTATAAAGTAGATCTTCTTATAATTATGAATTTGACTATAAGGCCCCGTTCCTGATAAACAATGAAGATGCGACACTACATGTTACTTGTTTATTAAACAAGATCTAAATCCGAAGGATAAATCACTCTTCATGTGGTATTGAACGGTCAAATAACAGAGTCAGTAGGCTGTTCTGAAACTAAACACGTCCGTCCACGCCAACCTCACCCAAACAAAGATCACTACTGGGAACTCTTCTTTTTATCGATTAACATAAATCTATATATTGTTACTCGTGATGGCGAGAGAAAAAATAATTGCTATGCAACAGAACGTGATTTGCACGTATTCCATGTCAATTGCATATAATGCGAAGTATCACTTACAGCTGAAGAAGTTAATAACAAACTATGTCACTCCTACGGAACAGAGGTATCAACCCATAACTATCTTATAAAATAATAATTGTATTTGAAAATTGCGCCGATTAGGTTGTCGTATAGGATCTTTCGGCCAACACAAAAGTTACGACCATCCAGCCCATTTTGCTGTAGAACGCGCAACCGGCACTATGCCCTAGATTCTCCAGAGAGTCGTCCGGTGGTAGCTACACCTGTAGAGAAAAGGTCGAGAGGCTGAGAACAGAGATTATGGTTGACGCGTAAGAGGGTAACAGCAGCGAAATAACCGATGATATTAGACTCGATCGACCCAACACGACGGAATTAGTATCAGGAATTAGCATTTTAGATCACACTAGCATCTGGGGGGAGCCATAGCAGCCGAGTTCTCGGGAAGTACGGGAGGTCCGTACTATGCTGAACATGAGGAATATGAGTCCAGTTACTATGAACAGCGCACTTACGAGGAGAAACGATTCAAAGCCCTTAGCTCAACGACACAACTTTATAGATCCTGTGATGTGTACCAGCTCTCAAGATCCTATAAATTATTGTTTGTATTCGTATATTATCCTGGTCTCGAGAGGCAAGTAGATAAAAGTCACTAGCCTCTGAGAAAAGAGATAGGGCCGTGTCGTAATGATTGATCTCTTAAAAGAAAACGCGTTTGTGTTGCAAATACTCTAACATCGAATCCTTAGCATGTTATACATGAGAATTGTAACATCGTCGAACTAAGTAAATCTAGATCCATTGCACCAGACGATAGGGGGAGAGCGAACTTTGAAGGGACCAAGCACTTTGATTTTTTCGGAATCTTATAACTACACTTTTTATCGGTTAGAGGTCGTGAACATCTCACCTCGAACATATACTAGACAAAGGGGCAAATGGACCAACATCCTATCCCTACTGAATATCTTGATGTAACCTATCGGCAGGTATTTTAACAGTATAAAACTAAAGGCTTCGAGCTTCTTGAGTGTACGCACCTGAAGGCGATATGACTCCGAATAGGATAAATAAACATCATTTCTTCGCGTGCACGACAATTCAGCCTACACCACAAAACATTGTACCCATTGTGAAGTGAGACCGCCATAACTAGCATATTATAGTAAAAATTCATCACTAGACACAGCGACGAGATGATATAGTATAACACACCAAAACAAAAAAATGTTTATTGCTCTGCTCTCAAAAATTGTACGCTAGGCCACTCTGTTAGGAGGAGCGCAAGTACGAGCTTAGAATCTGTTCGCAGACGATCTTGATGCGAAATTAAGGTGTTGATGTGTCGAACGTATTTCAGAGTAGATCATTACACAGAGCACACGCATAAAAAAATGAAGTGCTTGCTCTTTCTTGGAGACGACAAAACTTATGGTCATGTTATGCATAGTTCGAGCAGTTGCCTGGACTAGAGGAAATCATGTTATGAGTGTTCTTTTTCTTTCGTTAAAGATACTACATCTTGAGGGAGTCGACACACTTTAGTTTTAGTGTATCTTCATACGTAGGTTATGCTTAAAGTTAAGAGAATACGCCCACCATTCTTGCCCTCCTGAAGAGGAGAGACCAGCCTACACTTCTTTTGCTGTTATCCCTGGCATCGAACAGTACCTAGAATTTTCGTATGTACTGGCGTTACACTACGTGAGTAGGCCCTTTAAGCTTTTCCTTGCGAAATCAATCTCATACGAGGCTAGCTTCTGGTGGCTGACTTTCTGAGATTAGCTAGAACTGAGGACGCACCTATAGCAGCTAATATGCGGCAGACGACTGTGTAAGCAATATTTGTCACTCATTAATTCTGCACACTTAGCTGGTAATACAAATCGAATAAGAACAGCCGAGTATGATTTTCAATTGTTGCAAGTCTATGGGTTCGTACATGACGAATCAGGACACTATACCCCATTGTGGCTCGTGTGGAACAGTAAGGGTGGCTTTCAATTTTTCGGAGCTGTGATTCTGGTTGGTGGATGGATCTGTAAACGTATGATAACGACCTGTAAATCTTAATTTTTTTATCGGTGTGTAAAGTCGCGAACAACATCATAAAACCGGAGAAGAGGCCCCACTGTTGTTTAATAGTCAGATACATTCGCTAGACGCATTGTGCGAATCGGATGAGGAGTGCGAGCCTTGAAAAAAGGGAAACTGCATATCGACGAACTAAGGCACTGTTCATTTATTCGGCCCAAAATGAGACGAATACATGGGAGGAGACCCGGAGCTTTTTGGGCGCTTGACGTCTGTGCGCCGTCGTGGTTATGTCACTCACTTAATCACGCGGAGCTTAGACTGTCTCAGTATTTTGTATCGACACGCTGCCGGAATTTATTGGGAGAGCTAATGACAGAGAGAACATATTCTCTGAGAGTGCATTTAATGAAGACCGCGTGTATATAACTGACAGAATACACTCTTGTATGTCCTATCACATTTCTCCGGATTTATGTCTGCGAAAGTTTGCCTTGTTACGCGGTAATGATAATTAAGCTATATATAGTTGAGAGATCTCGTTAGTGTGTAATGCTTAGATTTGTCTATTGTTATTCTTTATTGCCCTACCACTTCGCTCTTCAGGGATAGATGGAATGTCTGAGAGGGATGGTCTGAGGGAACCAAGTGCTTATCGGGTGGTGTACTTGTGTACTTGTTGTCGAAGAGATATTATAAGTCGTAGAGATGCGCATCTCCAGCTGAGAGTCTTTGTTGGAACTGGCTTACTATAAGAGAAGGGTTAGCAACGATTGTTTTACTCATCTTCTGTTAGGTTTAGATCCCCTGAGCAGCTCTAAGACTTGGCGAAATCTCGTGTTAGTAGTTACAAATATTAGATTTATCAAGTATCATACGACAAATCTATATGATTATATGGTTCGATAATATTGAAACGCTTATCAAGCGTACTTTATTCAATTAGAGGCACTTGAGCAATTGATCTACTGGACATAGTTAGACTGGAGATCTTCTTTGTGGGCTAAATTATAAGGTATGAACCCATTGCTCAACTCAGTGAAGGTTCATAATGAATGAGTGTTTTGGTATATTACATAGTTTAAAGAAGGTGACACTTTTCGTTATGTTAGGTGCAGATTTTATGTCAAGTGTGACTTAGACGTATATAGTAATCAAGTTGAAAAGTGAAAAATAATAATGGCACGCTTAAGACTAATAGAGTCACACGGCATCAGAGTATAAGAGTAATGCGAGAGTGAGGATACTAGACCAATAGTGTAATGGGTTTGATAGACAGGAAATCAGTATAGACTTGAAAAGCGATGAGTGATAGACGAATATTGAAGATGCTTGAGTTAGGATGAAACAACACAGTTTCTCGTATCAGAGTATGTTACCGTATCTTGGACACGTTTGTGTGTGAGTTTTATAAGTTTCTACTGTCGAGATCGTACTTTGGGTTAGTGGCGAGTATAGGAAAGAGGATGTTCCACTCCCAGTTCGCGTCGAAGTAGTAGAGGACACAGAAGTGACAACGCTGAAGGACTTAGAAAATGTACGGAATAGAATGCAAAGACTCCAACCAAGCTTGTGGGAGGGTACGTTAGTATATAAAGTCGCTATGCAGGAATGCAAACTATTGAGGTTTCATGCAAATATTTAGGTCACAAGATGCGTGAGATGAAATTGGTGCGACATGCAGTATGATCAGTACATTAGAAGCTTTCAGTCGTCATGCTGATAAGGGCACAGTACTAATCATAAAGACAGACTAACTGAAGCGAGTTGCACCACACATGCTGAACACAACTGTTCAACTCACTTGTGGAAATCTATTATGGGAGGGTCCTTCGCTGTGTAGACATTACAAAAAAAATCTATTTGATTAAGAATGCTGACAAAAAGCCTGGAGGTGAATATTTCATTAGAAAATGGAAACAGAATCACTAGAGAGACAAAGCCATTACTATCTAAGTCTATATAAGACCACTCTCTGACACACTGTATGTATAAGCACGTTTCTTGCCTTGATTTGGTAATTATGTACGCCGTATATATGAGGGGAATGTAAAAGAGCGTGTCTGTTCATCGCGAAAGAAAGATGTTAAAGCGCGACACCAACGACAACTATGGAGAGCTATTATTCTCAGTATATGGCAGTATAAATTGCTATAGGAAATGATGGGAAAGACAATCTCATATATTTTATGAGATTTTAAGGAGTATGTGAAATATAAATATATTCGCGCTTATAAAACAAATTTTTAAAGCGTTAAAGATGAGTAGCCGTAGTCTTGCTAGGTAGAAAAGTATGGTCATGAGTTATGTTGAGAAAGACTATTATCTATGAGACTGAGAGAAATATGAGATTGAAGTTTACATGATGCGATCGAACGATTGGTAATAGACGAGTTTACATTCGGTAATGTTATATTTCAGTCGAAGGAAAGGTTTGTACGTTCTACAAGGAAGGAAGGCAAATAAATACAGGATGCTAGCTCAGATTTTTTGATGAAATCTTTTATGAACGCAAATTCAATATGCGGAATAACAAGCAAGGATGGGCAGACTAATCTTTATTGGTATTGTTCAGTGGTACTTGGCTAAAGATGATACGACATATCCGTAGAAGAGTAATCTCTGAGATGTTATAGGATCTTCGCTCTAGCTCAAGACAGGTCATAATGATAACTTATGATAGGGCTTAATACATGAGATTATGGTTGGCTTAAATTGTACTGGAAGTAGAATATTAGATAATGAGGACTAAATGGTTATTTTACAATTATATAACTTCGGGACAAATATATAATGTGGATCAAATAAAACGGATTGAGCTCATACAAATAAAATACGAGATACTACGTGACATATTTTTTACGTGAGAGATTAAAGCGAATTGCAAACTTGTCTTGGTATAGCGTAAATCACTATTTCTCGTCACGTCTTAGAACTAGGTTTATGGAATATTGCACAGAAGCAAGGAATAATTATGGCAATCCATAATAACATGGTAGGCGTGTACCGAAAGGCGCTGTTGGTGGACATCTGGACTGACAATAATGGCTGAAGATAGATGTCTGCGAAGTCAGTCTGAGAAAGCCAACAAACAGTTGTTGTAAGGGTATGAGTGGGAGATGTTATTAGTAATTTGTAAGTATTTAGCGAGCTGTTTAAAAGATGCGACCTAAGTTAAATCGGGGTCGTTCGAATAAAATTGTTGCAGATATCTCATCCTGAGAACGGGTTTAAGTAGGAAGCTTTAACCACATTGAATTGAGGTTAGCTCGTGTAGGTAGATAGATTATTTTGGTTATATTGACAATATAGTGATTGACGGATAAGGAAGAAATATGCACAGTACAATGTGGCCTTTGTGAGGGTTGCAATTGATATCATAAGTCTTATAGAGGCATGGATATATCAGGTGAGCAAAAGACACGAAAAGTATAACAAATAACAATAGAAAGTTGAAATAAAATTCGACCTTCTTTCGAAGCTGGGGAGAGAAGGCTCATTTTGCCCGAAGCTGAGAGCGACACACTACATGAGCTACTTGTCTGATCGTGTATGGCGAAAACAATCTGTATTTATAGTTATCTATAGGCGTCGAATACCAGAACTGACAATTTGCACCATCGGCGCCCATGTGAAGGGCTACATAAATAAGTAAGGTCCATGCAAACCTTTTAGGGAAAAGGTAATTCGCATGAGAAACAATAAAAGTTTAAGGAGAATGTTTTGCATTTAGAATTAGATAGTGCAAAGTATGATGTTATAGGCTCAGAAGAACTCGGGAAAATGGGGCCCAATACGCAAAGAATATATAAAGAATTAGAGGCCGAACCACACATTATGGACATTTTTTTTCCGAGGGAAAATTGTTGTTTTTATATATATATAAAGGATGACGGGAGCGGAACCAAATTAATGCATCCATGACAGTAGAGTCAAAAGAACGTGGGGTTGCAGAGTTTGGGCGCGAAGTAGATACATGCGGAAGAAAAGGTTATTTCCACATCCATGAAAAAAGGTTTGTGTTCGCTAAATCTTAGCTCTGGGCATGAGAGAATTACATATTATTTCACTGAGTTTTAAGAAAAGAAGCGATAAAAACACGAAATATGGTCAAGGGGACCGAGGGAAATACTTTTGTTGTTCCTGCAATTATTAGCGACTGTACACGGGTGTGTGTTCAATTTATGCACCGCGAGTGATTAGTTCTAAGTTAAAGAGTGTCAAGATAGGTGAAAATCTACCGAGCTATCTGTGCAACACCCTCGTTTCTCGATCAAA
>CAJDSM010041399.1:0-11715 GCA_903981925.1 Ostrea lurida | reverse complement strand
TTAAAGGCCAAAATACTGAATTTTTGCACAGCATTTCGAGTAAATTGAAATGGACTTTTTTCAAGAATATGACATTTTTTGTATTCTGTTTGGAAAAATATCTCAACAAAATTAATAAATAACAATATTTGAACTAGTTCCAAGTCTCATCTACTTGTATCATTAATTTTAAAACTGTAAATACTAATATACGAATAGGGGTATATATTTTAAATGAAATAGAACTGTAAAATCATGCTTTTGATTAATCAATCTTCGGCACAAAATATAGTCCCTACCAAACCCTTTCAAAATCAGAATTAACACAAATAATTTTCAACTGGACAGGGTTCAGTTGAGGTTCAGTTGCAAATGTGTATATGTTTGCACCAATGGGGTAAGTATTGAACCAATAAATACTTGTGATAGGTCCTGCCGAAATTGTTCTCTAAAAGCTCAGCCTACAACATCCTTAATGTAAACACTACCTTATATGGGCACTATATGACGAGAGGAAGTAGAGCTTCAAACATCAAACATGGTGTCAGTTGTCAGCTGATAATGAACTATTGTATTATTCGCTCCTGAATAATATATTGTGTAAATAAGAATATAAATTCTTTAAAAAGTACTTTTTTAATGTACATATAATACACCTATTTTTAAAACGACGAAAAATGCGGATTTTGGTGGTGGATTTTATTTATATTATTTTGGGTTGGGTTTTATTTACTTAAACATGTAATAAACCACTTCATTATCTGACAACCGAGCCCCTGTGATCCAATGGAGTTGTAGCCCTCTCCCAAAAAGTTTTTTTTTTATCAGGTGATATTAACCTGTGTATATAATATATAACAAACAAACTGTTACTGTTTACACATGTCAATATATACTATATATTGACATGTGTAAACAGTAACAGTTTGTTTGACAGACACTATATGTCTACGTTAAAGTGCTAGCGAGCTGCCATCCTACTTTTACCGCATTGTTTCTTGTGTTTTAGTATTTAGCATATCTGATTAATTTATATTCGGAGGAACGAATGTATTAACTTAACATTCATTATATCAAAACAATTTTATGGGAACAATAAAAGGGCCCAGGGGCTATGCCTGACCCTAACCTGTCATATTTGGTTCTCTGTCTTATTATTTTTTTTATTGATGAATGTTTATTTATATGGGCATTTGAAGATGACGGAGATTCCATACTTTTGAATAGTGGCACATTGTAAATTCCAAACTCCTGCTCTTCTCTATGAAGCAAAGTGCTCAGGTGAGCGATGTGGTCCATGAGCCTCTTGTTTATTCACGCCTAATGTGTACATGCCAATGGGACCGGAATGAAAGAGTTTAGACATGCACAGATTATTGATCAACACAGATCATTGGAATGGTACCGTCAATCTTGGAACTCTGCAATGTTCAATAGGACGTTAGCGGGGATTCATTGTATTGATTTCTGAATACAGTCCACACAAGGCTCTGTTTCATACATATAATTATATATATATTACAACCTGGGAAATAACATGATATCTGCATCTAATGTAAATTCTGGTTACATGCGGGAGCCAAATGTCCTTATAAATATAGCATTAGCAAGAATCAGACGTGTGGAAAAGAAAATCTTCGTAGGTTGATAGATTAACAAATCTAAGGACATTCAACTTAGAAAGAACCCTTAGTCCTTGATCTTGCGTGGTGTTTGGGTTGATAATCTCCCGGGTGTACTTGCTTGGGACCATTAGATTGATAATAATGAAACTTTTATTCTGCTTTGAATCGGTATGTCGTTTATCCCATAATGACTATATTCTGTACTTCCACTCTAACTGCTTGTTGTTTAAACATACTCACTGGAATATCCTCTAAACGAAAGCATTTTGTGAGGGTCAGTGCCCCTCTTCTTCCAAGACCTCCATTATTGATCGTACACACGGGGCACGCCTGCGTTCTGCAGCTTTCTGTGTCAATTCCTTGTCTACTTGTGCTATAACGAGGAAGAGAAACCTATTATTAGTAACGACCACACTACACATGCTAGGGTTTCTTAGGATATGTTTAATTCATGTTTATAAATGATTTAGATTCCCGGGTTTAGATTTGCCTTGTATTCAGAATAATTCATTTGGACGACTTGTTTTCAAAAAGGAGACGGATTAACGGAACAACACGCGAGTTTTCCTGTCTTAGGTACGTATCCTGCCAATGGTGACCTCGTGTCAAGCTCTCTACGAGCTCTCTCGAGCTCTCTCTTCCTCTTTCTCTCTCTCTTTTCTCTCTCTCTCTCTCATATTTTATTAAATGATGAAATATTCTATATGTATTTTCGTTTTGTGAGTTTGATATATGCGTATGCGTAATTTTATGCTACAACATACAAAATGACAAATGGGGTTGGTTGAATTAATTCAAATAAGGCATTAATATTCCTGTAGGCGTGGATCTAGGCACTTGGCCTAGTCGCATCATTATCCAAGACTAGCTGAGATTTAACTGTGCAGTACAATCGATTGATTGATGCCGAGTTTCTTTACTGGCGGATTCAGTTCGTTGTACAGGGGATGGCGTGTATGTTTGATTTCTGATATTAAAGAGAAAAGTTAATATTCATGAGGGGGCCAATTTCATTTATTTTAGGAAATATATATATGTGATAACATGTAAATCTTACATATATATGTACACTGTATAATTTAATTCGTGTGATTTGGTTTCTAGCGGAAATATGAAGAGATTCTGCCCTTCCTCGTCAAAACCGGATAAGAGATATTGTCAGCGAGGCGGCGCGGAATCGATGGAAAGCGATCCCGAGGCGCGGAGCAGGACAACAGGTGCGTAAAGATATTTTGGGGTGTAATGTTAGGATGAAAGGGGGTTTCAGTGGAGTGAACAAATTAAGGGGTCTCAGTGCCGAGGCGAAGCTTCGGTAAACACTGTTAGTGAAACTGACTAGGACAGAATTTACAGTGCAGACTGTGTTCCCCTGGACACGGAGACGGATCCGGGATGGAACGGTCCTCCAGTGGATGGTGAATGGGTCATTTTCTATCGACGCTCGATCGCCCACGTATCCCCACAGTACATGTATAATCGGGGGATAGACTTCTGTTAGTGAAAAGCAAAATGTTTTATTATAAGCGCTGGGCGCTCATGCTCTAGCGAATCACACCGGTAATTCTTTTCACTAAATGTTCCTATGTAGGAAAAAAAAAATCCTTAAAAATCAGTTTATTCAAGTCATGTAAAATAATTTATCAAACAATGCTATGTTAGCTATCTCGTCTGCCAGCATCAGAAAAATGACATCTGACGCGGCATTTTTTCAATTTTTTTTGTCGCAAACCGCACTACCCTCAAAATCACGTGTTCAAGTTCCACGTACGTGCTTGTAAACAACAGCCCGTGGGCGCCCCAGGAAGTCGTCTAATCTTACTACAGCAAATAGTTCCCTTGTAAATAATTGATTATTTCTACAAATTACACAAAATTTCCTAATTGGGGTACAAAATTTAAGAGAAAAAAATAAGGGGAAATGAAAAAATCGCGCATGGAAAAAAAAATATTTCTTTAAAATATATGGAACTACAATATTTCTGTAAAATATTTGGAACTACAATATGTCTGTAAAATATATGGAACTACACATTGACTACATACGTTCATTTTGATACCTTGAATAGGAGGGTAGTCAATCGGAATCGACGATACCTAACGGCAAATGCATTGATACCAGCCTTGTGTGTGTTTTTAATAAAGATTTTTTAATCTAATTTAAGACCTTGGATTATCATATGCCACACCACTCCTGTATGACTCCCCGATGACTCACATCATACATGTATCATAACGTCATGCACACACACACACACATTTACACGCACACACACGCACGCACGCACACACGCACACGCACACACTACTGATTTCCTTCATCGCCCAATAAACCAACAAAGAATAATCATTTTATTGTCTATTAGCTCACTGAACCGAAGTTCAAGTGATCTTTTCTGATCATCCTTCTCTTTCTGCTGTCCTCTCTATTTCACATTGTTCGACTTCTTCTCAATGAACCAAGGCCAAAGTAACTATTAACTTGGTAACAAATCTCCTTGGGTGAAGGGATTCAATTTTGTCAATTGATAGGACCCATGCCCCTTCAATAGGGAGATAACACGAAAATGCAAAATAGAGTGTGTCATTTAATATAGATCTTCTTCTCAAGAACCACTGGCCCGAGAAAGCTGAAATTATATGGAAGTTCCTGATATAGAGGAGATTCAAGTTTGTTCTTATATCTATTGATATCTTCTGTACGATGCGCCCAAATAGGATCAATTATTACATATGATTCTTAACAAATCTTCTTCTCCAATAACTGGCCCAGGAAAGCTGATAAATTTATATGAATCTTCCTGATATATAAGTGAGATCAAGTTTTCAAATCATGACCCCCGGGGTCCGATGGGCCACAATAGGGAATCAAAGTTTACATAGATTATAAAAAAATCTTTAAAAAAGAAATTCTTCTCAAGAACCACCTGGCAGGAAAGCAAATTTATATGGAAAGCTTCCTGAAGTTTGTTCAAAATCAGCACCCCCGAGGGGGTACTGAGGCGCCATCAATAGGGAACAAAGTCCTTTACATATGATATACATGGAAAACTTTAAAAATCTTCTTTGCAAAGAACCATGGGACAGGAAAGCTGAAGTATATGAGAGCTTCCTATATGAGGAGTTCAAATTTGTTCAAATCATGACCCCCGGAGTGTACGATGGGGCCACAATTAGGGATCAAAGTTTTACACTTGATTATATGGGAAAAATCTTTAAAAACTGCTTCTCAAGAACCACTGACCAGGAAAAGCTGAAATTTATTTGAGAGCTTCCGATATTATGAGAAAATTCAAGTTTGTCCAAATCATGACCCCGAGTAAATGGTGGCCACAATATAGGCATCAAAGTTTTACATATTGAAATAGGATAAATCTTTAAAAATCTTCTTCTGAAGAACCACTGGGGGGAAAGGAAACTGAAAATTTATTATGACAGCTTCCTGATTAATAGAGGAGATTTCAAGTTGTTCAAATCATACCCCCGAGGTCGATGGGCCCCAATAGGGTAAATAAAGTTGTACACACATAATTATGGGGTAAATTCTTTTATGAAAAATCTTTTTCCAAGAACCACTGACCACGGAACAGCGTAAATTATTTGAAAAGCTTCCCATTAAGTGAAAGTTCAATTTGTACAAATCATGACCCCAGAGTTATTGGGCCAGCCATAAGGGATCAAAGTTTTACAATTTTCCCAATTTTGACAACAATTAATTGCAAGTACCCATAAAAATGAACATGCAATTTCCAAAGACTTCTGGCTATTTAAAAAGATTACCGCTAAATTCTTACTTTCAGATGACACCATAAGTTTGGCTTAAATTTCCTTTTGAATGCAATAATGACACAAAGTACAGACAAACAACTGAAAAATAACTTTTTTGCGAGTTTCCAAATTCTTAACTCGCAAATTAGATATTTCTACTAGTATTTTGCGAGTTAAATTTCCAACCCTGAAATTGTCAAATTTTCAGGACAACAAAATATGTACATGGAGATGAAAACGAAATAAAAATGCAAACTAATACTACAACTTAACTACAAACCTAATAAAACATAAAACATCTATATATTGTGAAATTCTTGATTTTAATAAGGGGTAATCATATACATATGTTCCACTAGACCGTCAAGACTGAAATGAAGTCTATGCATCCATAATTTGTCTTTGACGTATTAGCTACACCAAAAATCGTTCAGTCATTTTGATTACATTTTTATAACTGTCTACTTCGCTTATATAATCAGCTAACTCCTTTGCATTTGATGCCTTTTTGCGCAGACTTAAACATTTCAATTGTTCTTGGAGGGGTTGGAGAAATAGCAAAGTCTTGGAAAATCATGGAAATTAACTTGTTTCAGACACAGATGATATTAGGTATAGATACTAGTAACCCGAATACAAGCAAATGTTAGTACGATGATGTCAAACTTAATATCGAATTTCGGGTTTTCATTGTCCGGACATTCCACGCATTGATTTGCAGGACTTGTTATTCTATCAGTTACGTGTATATAGGATGCAATCCATATAAGGATGTTGTGTTGTGCGGTTATCTGAATAGAAATGTACATGTACTCATAGCTTTGCCAGACCATCTCATTGACCCCAAACTAAAGGATGTTATAACCACAAGCGGAAGAAGCCAGGATGCGCTCAGTATGTATTCCGTCAGGGAAATGTTCCGGCAGATCTAGACCTCATACGCCATTGTGTTTCTTGTTGTATTCAGTTTGCCTATTTTAGTATTCGTGATGTTTCACTAAATGCTTTTTAAGATATTGAACTCATTTCTTATATAGAAACTGAGTTGACCATTCGATTTGAAAAATTGCTGTTTTCATTTTTCTGGGTATTTCATTCATTAGACTTAACTGCAGGCGGAGACATTCATGTCGGCATCTAGTTCTTAGCTCACCCGAGCCAAAGGCTCAAGTGATCTTTGTCAGTCGTCTGTCTGTCCGTCTGTATACTTTTACATTTTTGACTTCTTCTCTAGAACCACTGGGCCATTTTCAACCAAAGTTGGTACAAATCATACTTGGGTAAAGGGATCCAAGTTTGTCCAAATTATGGGCCATGTCCCCTTTAAAGGGGAGACAATCACAAAATGAAAAAAATAAGGTGGTGTCATTTAAAAGTTTTCTCAAGAATCACTGGGTCAGCAAAGCTGAAATTTATATGAAAGCTTCTTGATATAGTGGAGATTCAATTTTAAAAACATGACCCCTGGGGGCAAGTTAGGGCCACAATAGGGGATCAACGTTTTACATGTGAATATATAGAAGAAAAAAATTAATTAATCTTCTTAAGAACCATAATAGTGGAGATTTAGTTAAAAGCTTTCTGATATAGAGTAGATTCAAGTTTTTTTCAAATCATGACCCCCAGGTGTAGGATGGGGCCGCAATAGGGATCAAAGTTTTATATGCTAATATATAGGACAATCTTCTTTTACAGATCCACTGGACCATTTTCAGCCAAATTCAGTACATAGCACCCTTGGGTGAAGGGAATTCAAGGTTGTTCTAATGAATGGCCATACCCCCTTCAAAGGGGAGATACTTACAANAGATATTTAATGAATCAGCGTGTTAGGTGGTAATTGAGGGCGGACTTAAAAAAGAGCACCGAGTACCCAAGCTTGTAAACTAATTATTGCAACCTAGGTCTACCTGGAAAAGGCGAGCGNCGAGCACATTTGAAAATTTTCTTCTCAAAGAACCACTGAGCCAGTAAAGCTTAAATTTATAAGGAAGCTTTCTGACATAGTGGAGATTTAAGTTAGTTCAAACCATGACCCCTAGCGGTGTGGCGGGGCCACAATAGAGGATCAAAAGTTTTAATTTATATATAATATATTATGGACAGATCTTTTCTCAAAAAGGGGGGGGGGTAATCACAAAAATGCAAACATTTGAAAAAATTTTCTTTCAAAGTACCACTGACCAGTAAAGCTTAAATTTTAAAGGAAGCTTTCTGACTTATGGAGATTCAAGTTTTGTTAAAAATCAATAAACCCCACCCCTGTAGATAGGGAGAGTCCACAAGTAGAGGGAATCAAAGTGAAATATACATGTATATGAAAATATTTTTAATTCTTCTTCTTAAGAACCAACTGGGCCATAAGTGGATATTTACCTAGAAGTTTCCAGATATAAAGTATATTGATTTTGTTCAAATCATGGCCCCAGGGGCAAGGTGAGGCCACAATATAGTATCAAAGTTTTATATGCTAATTAGAACAATCATGGGCCAATATCTACCTAACTTGGTACAAATCATCCTTAGCTAATGGGAATTCAAGTTTGTTTAAATGAAAGGTTATATCCCCTTCAAAGAGGAGATGATAACAAAATGTAAAAAATAGGATTGGGTAATTGAAAATCTTCTTTTGGGACAGAAAAGTTTAAATTTACATTTAAGATTGAAAAATAGCAAAAATCACAACTGATGACCAACAGCAGGGCCATGGTCACTCAGGTGAGCAATGTGGCTCATAGGCCTCTTGATTAGTTCACCTTCCCCTTTGAAGGGAATATGGCCTTTCATTTGAACAAACTTGAATTCCCTTTACCACTGCAATTGGTATTCGTCCGTTGTCTTGGCGTCGTCCGTTAAGCAATTTTGAACATTGTTAAAACTATTCTTGATAACTTTTCTTCTGATCATGAAGCCTTCTTTGGGGACAAGCGGCGCATAATTGTAACTTTCAGCAAATTGATTGCACCCCTTGGGCCTTAGGGCTCTGCGAGGGAGATAATATACAATAAAAAGTGACAAATTTTTTCAACTTCTTAAATCTCTACAAACTGCACAGTGATATTACATAATGATGTGCTAGCGAGGAAGGTCTCTACAAACTTTGTAAATTTTGGTTATAAGTCGGTGTAGGAGGCTCGGACCCCAGGGGTGAGCCAAACTTGGTACATATTGTTATATATATGTTAAAAAACATTTTCGAAATGCATCCTATTGATACTACTGATGTATGTGAAACTAACAGATATTTGGAATGAGCAGGCGCGATAAATTGTAAAAATCTTCATACTCTAGTGGTAAGGGTTGTTCGTATTAGCGTCGGCCCAAAAATGTCGTGCTGATGAAATGTGTTAACATACTGAATATTTTTACTGGCCGAGCTTGCTCGACAGACATCTAGCTATCTGTGCAGAAAAATATTCTGACTGGCGCACGCGTTTTGTACAAACGTGCTATACACAAATATAGTTACTAATCAATTTAGAATTTGACAAATTTTGTAATTTCTTCCTGTTAGATGTTAATTTATATTGATATTGTAATTATATTTTATAACAAATGATGTGTCTCGTATACGTACCTAATAGCAGAAATGAAATAAAATGCTTTTGCGCCTATAACTTGTAGGAAAGGTCCGTGCCTCGTCAGAGCGCCTCGCGTCATAAGCTAGCACAACGCTTAGAATATTGTAGTTGTTGTGCGTTGAAAGGCAGAATTTTAAAGCACCATATCATCTGCTGCTTTATTATAGATAAAAACCGAACCTTTACATTCAGTAACCTATGCATTGTCGAAGTTTTCTACTACCGTACCGTAATTCCATTTTCTGCGCGTAGTGTTATTAACATAACTCACGAGATCTGTCCTGGGGTTTTGTTGTTCGTCTGATACGCAAGCAATGGCGTGACTCAGATTAAGGTGGCCGTTTGGGCGATTCCAGATCTATTGACCAAAAGTTGAGTAAAGACCGAACAGGGGAGCTAAATGCGAATCGGCTATGTGAATTATGAAGCATTCAACCCATCACAGGGGAACTTTCTTTAAAAAAGCTGACGGAGGTTGAAGCAGTTTACTTAGAGGAACTACCCGATGCAAATCTAACATATGGTGAAAGAAAAATGACGTACCGAACAAGACAAATAGGGCATTTTGGTCAATTTGACAAGATAAGCAACGTGACAAAAAGCTTGAGAATGTTGACTATGTCTGGGAGAATCGACATCCGTGCATGTCCTTTTTGTCGTACAAAAATGCTTGCATCTCTTTAGTGCTTTGATATTGCTAAAATCTATATGATCGAGCTTATAGAAAGAAAATTGCTCCCCCTACCTCGAATTCACAACCAGTCCTAGTGACTCACGCGCGCAGCGAATCGCCACACGACCGATGCTGGACTGTCCCTTGGTCTAAAGATCTTTGTGTCCCGGTAGAGGACTATCGCTTCTGTGGACTGCAAAGGTGCCTTGTCTAACCTTATACAGGTGGAATTAGCATGAGCTGTAAATTATTCACCTCCTATCTAATGAGAAGTTTCAGTGTGAAGGTTTTTCTCCTCTGTCTGCTGCGAGAGAGACAGGAGTGAAAGAATACAAAGAATTATGGCAGAACCAGGTGTGTACAAATTATAAGATTATAATCTTACCGCGCATCCGTCGCACCCCTCCTGGCGTCACTTCAGGCGGCGGGGCACAAAGTGGATCAATTTTAAAAAATAAGTCATCAAACTGCACATATGCAGAAGGGTACAGTAATCGAGGGACTAGAGAGATGAGAGGTAGGAAGGCTTTTACCAGAATTCTAGATTTGGTGATCTCCACCCTCATCCCCGTGGATCATGTACAAATTTACGCATTATATTTCTTCGAAAAAGACATTATTCTACTTTTAACGAAACACACACACTGTTGAGAATTGGAACCTTATAAAAACGTCGTATCGCCAAACATCCTCCATGAGGATTTTTCAAAAGCTTTTGCACCTGTAGGTTGAAGGTAGGGGTTTCGGTATCAGGTGGAGAAACAATGGTGTTTTGGCAATTGCCACATTTTTAACTTCTTCTCGATCACAATTTCTTTTGCCCCCACCATTTGGTATGAAAGATCCCTTCCTTGGGCACAAGTGGAACATACAGTATTTATAAATTACAGGCTCCTGCACCCCTGGGACCCTTATGGATGCCACCCCCAAAAAACTGTCAACAACATTTACAGGGTTTGAAAATCGTCTTTCTAAAACCTTAACATTTGCAAGCATATTAAATGCATCGTGATGTAGAGCAACAACTCCTCTACCCCGAATCTGTAGCACTTTTTGGTTCGGCCAAAATTCGACGCATAAGATTTTAGAGAGGCAGAAATGAAATTCAGGGTTCTGAGTTTAAGGCGGACTTGAAAATGGTCGTATGCGTTGGACCTGCATAATCATGTACAGTCTTTTCATCAATCTGGAAACGTTCGGGGGCATACATTCAGGGCATTGGGTTTTTAGAAACTTTTATACGCCTGTATGAGTTATTAGATAATATGCAAAGAGGAAAGATCCAGTACTCCAGGTGGACCGATGAAGCCAGTTGGTCTTTGTGTCTGTTTAATTAATAGGACATCTCCCTTGTCAAGAAATGTAAGCCTTTGTCAAATACAAATAAACAAGGGCTGTTCGGTTCCAGATGCAACAACGACGCGGCTATTTATTACATGAATTGGTCCATGTCGTAGAATCCAAGAATAAGCAATCAATTCATTGATTCAAACCATCAATGGGAATGGGCCAATACAGGCAACAAAGGGCTCCTTGCTATAAACACTCACCGACTCGCGAGATATAATATGCACCACGCCCGCCGGAGGGTAAATGTCAAAAGTCCACACACCACTCGCAGCTTAGGTATGTCTACAAAACTTTAACTCTAACAGAACATCCACACTCTCGCCCCCTTCAACCGTGACTAGCACCTCAAGAAACTTGTGGAGCCCCAGAAAATCCACAGACCCAATACAAAAGCAAAGACAACATAGAAAGATCAATGAAGATTACAAGATGCATTGCATCTATGGCCAGAATATATTAGGGCCCTAAGGGCTAGAATTCTGGACTTTTCTGGAAATCTTACCATTTAAAAATCAATTAATGGAGAATCTGCAGGTAAAATTGAAGTGAGTCAGATAACTCACCTAAGACTTTTTTTTTTGAGCGAAGGGCACAAACTCTCTCTCCACAACACTTTAATCCAGACCACCCTAAAATGATTATACTCTAACGCATAACTATTCTTCCAGCATTTAAGAATAATGGGTGGTGTGTGAGGGGGAGTGGGGTATAATCAGAGTAAGAATGCATACATGGCATATGC
>CAJDSM010041397.1:0-11605 GCA_903981925.1 Ostrea lurida | reverse complement strand
AGTTTTACCGATACTCCTCATGACAAATATATTCACTCATATTGAGACGCTCACCGCCGACTACGCAATTTTTTTAGCCTCTTCTCGGCCGCGCAAGCCTCTTCGAGCAGGGAGGAATCTATTATCGTTAGCTCACACACGCGTAACAACGATCCTCTGTTTAAAGGACCGTCTTCATTTTTACATTAAGCACACGTCCGCCTCATTTACGACAAGCAAAGCGATCACTGAGACCTTCTCTACCCGGCTTATCCATAGGCCAAACAGAACGGAAACAGAACTATTAATCATCTAGTGATCATCCATTCTAAAAATTATTTTGTTAAACACTCACACTCTGAAAATCTACTACACACAAGTACTTTTAATGATATTGACAGAAATACCATGCCAGTCTTCTAAACGACAATAATTCTTTGTGCTTCTGGCACCAGGTCTTTTCAACATCGTCTATTTAATTCCAGGGTCGAATGTGCTCTCTCTTGTTTCAAATATATAGCTGACATTTTTTTTTTATATTTTCATCGATGCAGTACTGGAGTATATTCAAACAATTCGTACCGTCTTGAAAGAAATCTAACGTCAGAACCTATAACTATCGACATATTCATAAATTGGACGACGCTCCACTCTACAATGTCAATGTAGAAATTGGCGGACAGTCTAAATCTTTTGTTAAGAACGTAATTTCATGTGTTAAACGTAAATATAACCCTGACCGGGGTCCACCCGCCGGTGGGAGCCCGGGTGCAGTTCGAATAAACTCTGAACGTGGCAGTTCCCTCTTCAAATCTACTAGTACTGGTTAAAAGATTGCAATTAATCTTAGTGATAATTTTACATCTTCAAACAATAAATGCTATAGTGGGCGCTTACTTATAACTTTTCAAAATTATCGCCTCTTAAACGAGTATTCGATATAAACTTTAACATCCAAAACTTTTTTGATAGTATATTTTTTTCCTTCGGCTTAAAAATCTCCTCATACCGCTTCTTTCTATCCAATATTAATATTTTCACTCATATCATCTTTTTTCAAGATACTCACATGCGCACTAAACATCAAAGATCACCATAGCATTCTTCCCCATATTTCCTTTTTTTTATTTTACTCTTGTTTTATTTATTTATAACATATCATTACGTCAAAGCTACAACAACTGCACTATTATACAAACGCTTTATCTGTGCCTTCGCGTCAAGTCGGATCACTCCCGTAGTTAATTTAGCAAGTATTCCGATCAATCACCTTTATATTGTTTTTTTTTTGTTTATGCTTTTCTCCAAATTATTCATAACTGCAATTTCTTGGCTCTGCGGTATTGATCAGTTTCTTGAATGACACTACTCTACAAAGTAAAAAAGAGTTTTTTTCATATTTGTGTGTTTTAGCAATGACCCTAGTGCCACGATTTTAGATGAGGCCCAGGCATGTCCGGCAACTGCGAGTAGGCTAAGATTAAAAAGTAACGAAATTGTGAGTTGCCCTATTAGGGGCTAAAAAGAGTGTGAAAAAGTATGAATTCATTGTGGTCTTTACGTTCACCTCACATGAGCCAACATATTCTCACTCATATGGAGACGTCACCGGACTACAAAATTTACGGCCTTTTGCTCGGCCGCTCATAGCCTTTGAGCAGGGAGGGAATCCCTTCTATACGCTGCCACCACCTGCGGTATACACGGGACCTCTGCCTTGTTTAATTAGTCGAACCATTCCAACTTCTTCAGTTTTATATATGAAAGCACGCGTCGTCTCTCTTTGACGTACAGAAAGCAAGGGGCTCACCCTTTTGAATGGACATTTTTGCATACAAACCGGGTTGCACTTATATGAGGCTGTCCGGATAACCAAGAATACGGGAAAATGCCTTGATTGAGGAAAAATCTCTAACGATACTCTAGATGATGCACGCTCATCACGCGTCTCAGGTGAGTGACAATTACTCGTTTGTGCTTGAAACTTCATCACACGGTTTCGTCTGATATGCTTCTACATCAACATTAGCTACTCCCTTGAGTGAGAATTGATCATACCTCTGAAAGGATAACTCCTACTTAGCTTTTGGCTATGTAATTTCCAGCAATAATCTGGGTTCTCGTGAGCTTTGTTGTGTATCTGCACTCCAGACTTCACGTCATTTGTTCAACCGCCCCCTCTATTTCCCGTCCTACCCCCTCTTGCATGTGTTTTTGGCTTTTCCTTGAACTGAATGCACTGACTTTGACTCACGGACCCTCCTGCAATCTACTACCGCTAGAGCGATGGATTCTTTTCCAGTCAGTTTGTCTTATGCAGCCGCTCACGTGAGCGATATCGCTCCTAAGCTATACTACTCCTGCAAATCAGTCTATTCCGGTCCACATCACCGCTCGTTATTGGAGACAGCATATACGATTCCTTTTAACATGCATAGACCTTTTAATACGTCTGACATTTCAGCTAATAATACACATTGTTCGACAGTCACGTGCATTCTACCCATACCGGTACCATCTACTTGATCACAATTTGGAGCGTATGTAAACACTACATTGTCAATACTAACATCCTTGTATCCATACTGGTAATAACCCAGACCGTGGTCTATATCTTACTACTCAACCTACGAGTGGATAGATGTCACGCGAAGCTATTGGACCTGGCTCCCTATTAAACAAGAAGCATTGATTCAGAAACTTAACCGAAACTGAACTATTCTTTTCCTCTATTGACGTAGTCAAGATAGATTCTCAGCCTACAGGTATACAGATAAACTGAATCTTTACCCGCAGATAGGCAAATTCCTGGAATATAGTTTCGTATATCTGGCGAGACCCAACACCAGCCTATTAATAATGACTCAGGTTGATTCTCGTCGGATCATAAATAATGTTCTTAATAAACCTATGGGAAGTTGATACGATCGAGAACTCCTGACATCGTCCCCTTTGTCCCATACAAGAATTCAAGTTGTTAGTTTGCGTTTAATGTCTATGTTCACATAAAAATATCAACAGCTACACAGCGCAGGACAAGAAACTCTATTGGTGACCTTATATGTCTAGTTCGCTCCGTTGACTATACTGAATCCGACTATATGAGTGAAAATCATTATCCATTGATAGACAGGTATAGACAGACGCATTATTGGGGATGTTTTACAAGCGGGCCACACACCAACTCACTACATAACACACACACGTTGCAGCATAATTACAATATGTCGTGCCTTCATTCCAAACTGACGATATTCTGCATCACTATTTTATTATCCGTCTACACTACCACATAAGAATCGGTGACAAACAAATTCCTCTATTCAATACCCTTTACCGGTCCATATAACGGTACCCTTGATTTCAGCGGAATTCCATCAACTACTATCACACATATCTAATAATCACTATTTTTCCTACTAATTTTGACGACAGGAATCCCCCGTTTAAGTTTGGATTTCCGACATACCGGCTGCCATGCCCTCCCAGACAGTCAACTTTTTGAGTCTCCCTATGCTAATGTATGTTGTCGTCTCCATCCTTCTCATTCAAAAAAGTCCATCATATCAAACTTGACCTGTCTCTTTTATACCTCACTTTCATATGTATCCAACATGTAATGTATAAGTTTTAGTATGCGTTCACCTCAACATCTCTACTTCTCGGTCATATTTATTTGGTATACACAGCGAAACTAAGTGATCCGATAAATAAAGTTCTACTCATCGACGTTCTTATATCACAATTTTTCTCTCTCGACGTCTAAAGCTTTTACTTTTTATTCTGATTTTATATACTCCAGACTGCCCTCCATTAAATCTAGATAAACATAACCATTCAGCTAATTATATAACTTGCTAGAACAACAAAACAGTGAACAAACTCCCCTATATTCGATGATCGCCACAGCAGAGCACCACTTCCAAACCTAGACTGTGAGTGGATACAAGACACCTCTCAGCACTCCCTCAAAGAATTCACTCCCAAGCATATTTATCAACTTTTATGATAAACTTTGTCCAGTATTTCTTCACAATTAATCCAATTTCACACAATTAGCATACTTCGAGTGCGTTAACATATCCCAAGCGTAAGTGAGTTTATACTCTCTGATAATATATATTTTCCTGTAGAAATGGCTTCAAATTAATCAACTCTAATAATTTACTTTCCAGAATTACTCATTTCTCTGTCTCTTCCGTTCTTTATGTTGCTCTCTCCCATTATTGGTGAACTCCCGATGTTGTCCCTCAGAACTTACTAATCTATCCAGGAACCCATCCCGTATGGCTCATGTCCTATACAAAAATGTACAAAAAACTTGAAGTCATATGATCATGTATTCAAAAGTGATATTGTACAGCAACGGTCATTTTCTACCAAAGATATAGATTAGTCCCAGAGTTTACCGAGTGCCTATCGCTATCTAAATATCCCTCCCTGAGCTCAAATGCACTGACAGCGTCTTTCTCTCAGGCCTAAAATTCTTGATATCGGTTTGACTTCGTTCTTCCACTTAATCTATGAGCTGAATAATTTCTCCAACTACATGAGCGAACGTAATAAAACCCAACATTTATAATCTATATCAATTCAAAGCCATCTCTTTTCCGAAATTAATATATCAACCCTAATTCTTAATCCTTAAATATTCTTTATATATTTAATATCGTGTGATGTTTGTATTTGTGCTCAGTTTTACTGTGTTGTTGAAAATCCAATTTATTGCTTTGCAATTGGATATGACTAAATGTTCAATTGGCAGCTGTTCTACGAACTGCTTATTAGTGTCGAGTCTTTATTTTTTACAAATTTTATTACTCACTTGACTAACACAACTTCTGCTCACCTTAATATGTAGTTCACCTAAATACGTCTAAGTTGCTCCTGTCGTCACTGCCATTATTTTTCGTGAGTGAGTAAAGACATATACGTTTCGCGTTTGCTGAAAATTTTAAATCACTACAGTCCAAATTCTGTTTTTATCTTTCGTAGAGTCTTTGTGCTCCGATCTCTTATCTTTGTAAGGGTTTTTTGTGACGTTTTGGAATCCAATACAGATATAAAAAGATATATAAGATACTTTTCGATTAATCGATCCATCCGCCACAAAATATAGTTCCTACCAAATCCTTTCAAAATTTAAATTGACGCAAGATTTTTCAACTGGATAGGGTTCAGTAATAGATATGTAAAAAGAGTCTTTAATTTTTTCTTTGTCATGTACGATATTTATGATGAAAAAACAAATAATAATGATAATAATAATAAAGAGTCTTTAACGACACAAGTAAATATTGTAAATATTGCGCTAAACTGCGTCGAAAAGTTGCTGCCGAAGGTCCTACTACCCTAACAGAAATATCACAACTATACCATAGAGACTATCTGATGAAGCATTCGATTATTTATCTATATACGTATTTAGTAAATGGAGCCAATCCCTTCATTTAAAAGTTAAATTTATTCTTAGTTATGGAAATCATTTAATTGATAAGAGCTGTATATATAGCATAATAATAAATAGCAAATCGACTCCTTTGTTTTAATTCAGATCCTAGTATGATACATGTACCACAGAAAACAGCATTGCGTGCTTATAAGTAAGAGAATATGTCCCGTGACGAGAAAAATATAACTTTATGATAAAAGAAATTCATACAACGTATAACAGGAAATTGCCTATAATTATTGTATTAAAACATCAAGGCTCACACGACACGAGAGGAAGGAGAGTAATGTCGACAATACTTTTTTTCCCCATTGCGATAAATGACAAAGACCTTCAATAAACATTCATATTTACAATCCATCGTGGGGATGTGTTTTTTGGTTGGTTTTTTTTTTTTTTTTTTGTGTTTATTTTTTTTTTGTTTTGTTTAATTCAGTATGGAATTTTTTATTATTAGTTTTTTTCGATTGTCTTTTTTTTTTCTTTTTTTTTTTTTTGTGTGTGTTTTTTTTGGTTTGTTTGTTTGTTTTGTTTTTTTTGTTTTTTTTTTTTTTTTTGGTTGTTGTTGTTGACAAGTTGTGTTTATTGTGGGGTTTGAGGGTTTGGGTTTTTTTTTTTTTTTTTTTTTTTTTTTTTTTTTTTTTTTTTTTTTTTTTTTTTTTTTTTTTTTGGGTTTTGGTTTGTTTTTTGGTATATGTTTGTTTTCTGAGTTTTTTTTAAACATCGTTAAAATATCAATGATGACATCACAACAGCACCCATTATCATGACACCACGATGCCAAAGTAACTAATTAGCAGCTCAAACTAGCTGGTTCTTCCTATAAATCTAGTTTTCATATTATCGGAAAGGTATAGGGAAAAAGTTCAAATATCACATGTAAATTAAATACAACATGTTATTCATGATCAATTTTAAATGTTGAAAAAGGGGAAAGGTTGGTTAGAGACAGTACTTAACAAAAAGTATGAACAAATTTTAAAACACAAATTATTCCAAATTATTCTTCTACATGATTTCCTGTGAGGCCTTTGAACACTTGACATTTTTTTAAAGGACTTTGAAAACAAAAATTACCTTGTGATCTTTTCACTTAGGTCCAACAATAAATAATGTTTGGTTGGCTGTTTGCAATAATACACACATCCTGATGCGTCGCCGGAATACCTACTAATGGAGACGGAGAGGCGACAGCAAAGCTTTGCTACCATTCCTTTTGTTTTTTACTGAAATCAATAAACGGCAATGAAGATGAAGCAATAAAGTTCTAGTAGAAAAAGGACTGATTATACAGTCATTACATTACTTACACCGCATGTTACTTAGCGGGCCTATTTCCGGGAGAGGAGTTTTAAAGATCGAAACCCCGACATCATGAGAGGAATCAATGGCAATACTAAACATACAGATCTGTAAAGGTTTATCCCAGATTGCCTCCTTGTGTCATGCTCGTCAGAGAGATTTGTGTATTTCAGATTGATGTATCTCACGATTCAATATGAAATATTCAATATACTCATTCGATAATGTTAAAGGGGCATGGACACGTTTTGAACTAAAAATGTTCAAATTTTTAGATTGCCAATTTTAATGTTTACAGTGCTTGACTAAGGCATTTCTAATGGATTCGTTTTTGTAAACATAAACAAGGCCTTCGAGCCTTTGTTTATATAGCGAAGATTTGTGAGCGCTTGTATCTTACTTGTTACTCAACAACTGACTATCAAATTTTTTGATGACCACTAGAAATAAACTTGATTAAGCAATTTTTAAAATTCAAAATTTGGCAATCTAAAATTTTTTTCGAAACCAATTTTTTTTCTAAGTTCAAAACGTGTCCATGTCCCTTTAATTCCATGTACTTAATTCCATTTTAGAATGAGTTGAATAATATCAAAGTTAAAATTATATTATAATTTAATACTTCTTATAGTACCTGACAGTGATTTGGTTATACCAGGTACATATATGATACGATTAAACATTGTTTGAAGAACTTATCGAAGTGTAAATTCTGGACATTTTATTTACGAACTGAATATTAGTGCGAGGCACTTTCATGTTAAGTTTGTGGGCAGAATGTCCAGAGTTTACACATCGATAAATTCTTCAAAAAATGTTTGATTCCTATAATTCAAATTCGTTTATGGTAGTAATTAACATTTAAAACAAATTATATTTATATATTTAAAAAAAAAAAAATAGTTTCCGTGTTTTTCGACGCGTTTGAATATATCGCGTTTTCGGTTTATGGATGTGTGAATTCTCGTTCAAGTTTATATTTGTTCAATCAAAACAACTGAAGAAGGAAAAATTGTACGATTGAAAGTTATACCCTTGATTTTCCTTATCCAATGGATGTGGTTAATGAACAACAGAAAATGTCTGTAAGTAAGTTAGACTGTTGCTCCAGAACTATCCTAACTTGGGCCTCAATTCTAGCTCAAACCTGATCCTCAGGATACATTTTCAAACAAATATTTTCTTTTGACAAATTGATGCCATGATCTTTGGCAAACCCTACCGGTAATTCTGTATTGCTTAACAAAGTCCTGAATCTTGTTTTAACACGAACTTGAGCATTATCAGACACCCACGGATGCTTTGTCTTTCGACTTAATTACCCTTGGGCTAATTCGCAGAGAAAAACGAATCCTTAACCATTGTGCCGGGCCATTGTGGAAGAAAGGCTTTATAAATCCCAAAAGGCAATTCATTTCAAAGTTCACTGAATAACACTAAAGTATAATTCACAATTTAACATTTGATTATTATTTAGTTCTGAACGCTGAATGACACGAATGTTTACATGTACTTCGCCCGGGTTTTTTTTTGGGTTTTTGGTTTTTTTCTCAACCCTTCCTCTAACGGACATTAAAGCATAGGAACCGGTAAATTTGTAGTTTTATTTATCCCGCGCGCTTCAGACCGTTTGCAATTGTTGTTACAGTGAATTTTCCGTTTAACTGTGACGCTACTTACGAGGCATAATACCATACCATCTCCCATCCTGACCATCTCCTGGTAAGAAACAATTTTTTACTAAAATGTCGATTCAAAATAGCTCTGAAATTTTACTTTTATCGTCACCCACTCGAAAGTTGTTTCTGGCCCAATAAAGTTTTCCCGACCACTTTTCGGCTCTTTTACTTGTTCATGAACAACGTTACTTCCGGTATCCTGTTTAGGCAAACTATATGATAACAAGATACATGTAAGTTTGATGCAAAGCATCAATCGGCCTCTCATAATGTAAAATATTCTAAGCCTTTTCAAAAGAAACATACAGAAACGACCAACATACTCTTGTCCCTTGTATTCTGCATTGAAATCCTAAATCTGCCCATGCATGGATTAAGGCAAATTGCAGTGGAGAGGCTTTTATTTCTAAAATGTTATAGCACCAACATGATGATATGCAAATAGAGCAATATATTAATATAATTATTAGATTTTGAATATCAAAAATGTGCAAAAATCAAATGTACATTAACGTAAACAGAATGGCATACCCCAGATTGGTGTCATATGATGGCGATATCATTTGATGGAATGGGTATGAATGCAAATCTGATTTGCAGGTTGAAATTTTAGATAAACCATCAATCAAAATATACATAGATTAAAATATTTAAGCCACAGCATATTCAAACCAAAATATCTTGGTTTTTATCTAATCATATACATGTACAGAATATAAATTCAACACAGAACTGGGTTTACACAATTCTTGTAGCGGACAGTATATATAGGGAGGTAGCTTTATCGGCGATGTGGTAAGATTCCTGTCTTGATCCACGCAAGTTAAGCAACGGGCGAGCATGGTACAGCACCTGGATGGGTGACCGCTACACGTTACAAATTGGTGGCAGCGTAGCGACTCTGGTGTTTGGCGGGAGACCTGTGTCAGGTAGAGTCTCTTCGGAACTCTGGGGACTTTAGTGTCCATGTACGGACGTGGTTTCGTCCGGGGACGACGGTGTATGTCGTTGGGAACGCGGTGCCAAACATTCAGAGAGGACCCATGCGAAGCTTCGGGACGAAGCTTCCCGCAGCGGGAGGAAGTGTAGCGGACAGTATATAGGGAACGGCCAGCGTGGTCAGCACCTGGAATGGTGAGCCGCTACACGTTACAATATCATGAAAACCCTACGATCTCAATATTGAACAGTATAATCGACATTCTAGCCACCGTAGCTTCTCAATCTATTCTGCTTTCAGGAATGAAATCTTTAATTAAAAAAAAAAAACAAACAGGCTGGACGAGAAGCGTTAAAGAACCCCACGCTTCTAAGGTCAGGTGGAATAAAGTTATGTTCCTACCATAAATACAAGCTTTACGAGAAATATCTTCAATCTGTGCATCGTGACATCGATAAATTATAAAGCAGCACAGATTGATATTCATTTATTCATGCTCTATGTTCACTCCATTAATATTACGGTAGTTTTTCCTGGCGTCTTGTAAAGCAACGGGGGTCACGTTCATATCCAGAGTATTTCCTGAAATTCGCACCTCAGTACCTAGGAAATGTACTTTGAAGTACTTTCTGATCCACAGCATTGTAACTTCATTCGCTGGTTTGTACGAAAATATTTATCGCTATTTTTGTGATTATTTAATACGATACTGCATTTGAGATAGTCATAAAACTTATGATCAGTGCGTCAGTTTTGATTCTCTGGACAGATATCCAGTTTTACGTGACAAACCAAAAAACAAACAATTAAAAAAAAAAAACCAAAAGGTTAAACAAACAAAAAAAAACCTACAAAACAAACACCCCCCCCCAATAAACCAGAAAAGAACCCCTCCCCCAAAAAAAAATTAGTGGTAAGTCTTCAGGGAAGACATGTTTCGCCTGCCCTACTTTAATTTTCTTTGAAAAAAACTTCTCATCATTTAAAGTATCATTTATGGTTGAAAAAGTATATAATGTAATTATTTTTTTTTTGGTCAGAATTCATTTCTGCTCAGGTTTACCAGAATGCATTCTAAACATGATGAATTAGATGAAAGATGAGATATTATTATGAGATGCCATTTGTGAGATTCGATCTGAAATAAAGACACTATTCAATTTTAAGGTTCTCATGCCCTAAGTCATTACTTTGTTTATATCAAACAAATCTAAGTTCCGTCAAACACAAAGTGGACATGCTTCAGTTTCGAAAGTGCATTATACGATAACAGTTCTCCATATTGATGCTCTGTGCCAAATATCAGGAGCTGGCCTGTGTGGTTCTGAGAAAAATGTGACAGAAATATATCCATGTTAAAATATTTAAGTTGCGATCAAACAGGAAGTTGACATGTGGCAGAATGGAAACTGCATTACACGATAGAGTATTCCATACTGATGCTCTGTGCCAAATATCAGAAAGCTGGCCTGTGTGTTCCTGAGAAAATGTGACAGATATTTGTCGCATTTAAAAAATATTCTAAGTTGCGTCAAACAGGAAGTTGACATGCGGCAGATTGGAATGCGTTACCGATACAGTTTCCATACTGATGCTCACGCTGCTCGGAGCGGCCTGTGTGCGTTCCTGAGAAAAATGTGAAGAAATATATCAATGTTAAAAATATTTTAAGTTGCGTCAAACAGGGAAGTTGATGTGGCAGAATGGAACTGCATTACACGATAGAGTTCTCCATACTGATGCTCTGTGCCAATACATATGTTCAGAAAGCTGGCCTGTGTGGTTCCTGAGAAAAATGTGACAGAATAATTATGTCCATGTTTAATATTCTAAGTTGCGTCAAACAGGAGTTGGCATGCAGCAGAATGGAATCTGCGTTACACGGTACAGTTTTCCATACTGATGTTGCTGCTGCATGGCGCTCATATTACCGGTCTAGTGGTATGTGTTATCAATAATCATCAAAGTATCTTTGTGAAAAGTGGTATTCATTAATAGTAACTATGCTAGACTTAGAACTGGTAAATGCAGCCATCGAAGTTAAATATCTTGGCTGTGCAATAGTTTCAATTGGTTACACACAATTTACCTGCGCTTTCTCCTTGGCTGGATTGTTTAACCAATTTGAAATTTCCTCTGTCTTGTCTTCCAGTTTCTTTATCTTGGTTTTTTTTCCCTTTTCTCCTTCCTCTGTTTCGCATCTTTTCATCTCTTTCTTTCTTTTCATCCTCCTACAACAAAGTCCCATCTTCA
>CAJDSM010041396.1:0-19020 GCA_903981925.1 Ostrea lurida | reverse complement strand
TAAATAATACTTTGAAAAAGTGATAGGGCGCGGTATGGCAATGTTCGCATGTGCTTATGATGATGGAGGGCATGCTCGGTGGATGGAAGATGTCTTCAACTACCTTATTAAACTATAAGAAGGATTGTAAGTTTTATTATTGTTTTATATTTACAATTGATTGGGATAAAGTTGTTTACACAGCGGGGTGTTGATAAACTTTACGACTTCAGTGGATAATTATCAAATGTGTAACATATACAGATACCACAATATGTGTTTAGCAATTCGTTGATTCTAAAGTTTGGAGATAAGACTAAAGATAATAACGCTTGACCTGGAGAGAAGATGAGTAATTCTTACTAACAAATAAACCATAGCCAATTAAAGATTAGTTTGGGTAGACCAAAGTTCAAGAGGTAATGTTTTCTAATACAGATGTTTCATAACTGTGAAATATTATTTGAAGGTTCATGTAGGTACTGAAACCACTCCCTCACTGTATAATGAATACTTTGTTATCATTTTTCCATTTTGACTTTTACAGTAAGTCTTTCAACCTTGTGCCAGTTATCATTAGCGCCGTGTCATTTTGCCCTCGTACTAAGTATGTCGCGAGTTTCTGTTTTGGATTGTGGTTATCAATTTGTACAGTTTTTGTTCTGGATTTTTGGTTATTTTGATTAAATCCATTTGAATGGTCATCTGCCTGTGGCATTTGATGATCCTATGCTTGGAATAATCTTCGATACAATTTTTATTGTTAGTTAGGGGAATTTTGCAAAGTAGATTCTAGTATCGCGCTACTAAGGATGTTTGCTCTTCGCATATGGTGAAAGAAGATTCCAGACAAAATTAGGTAAGAACATCTGTTAGAATCAATGTAAAACAGGTCAAGGGGTGAATGAACCAGGCGTCAGTGTGGGTAGTGACCAGGGCAAAATATATGAGGATACTTGTAGTGGAAGTAAGGTAAAACTTCGATTATGCAAAATCTGGCAAATGATGCATGTCGGTGTATGAGAGGTTTATAAATAAGGTAAGAATTTGGAAAGATGAACGTTGAATAACGAGGTGGGAGTTCATAACCTTTAGTGGTTGCGCTGGAAGTCGATTGGGGAGTAAGAGCAGGACACTCCCGTACCTGTGGGGCATTTGAAAGATTCCAGTAAAGGAATAACTCTCGCAATCTGCAGGATATCAGACTGAAGCCAAATTTCTTTCATTTTCTCTTTGACACAAACAGAAGTAATTATAAGTCTGATAGAAGTGTCAGGATCTTTATCCTACTAGTAAATACAATATTCATAAAGGTTCAAACATTGTTAACTAAGAATACATTTAAGCAACAATAAATAATTTTAAAGCATACATTATCTTAACAAACTGTAAGTTATCTTACCTTCAATGTACGACATCTCTGTCAGCTGATTTCTGACAAAATGTAGAGCTTGCTGCTTTTATACGCTAACCGACTAGCCACGCCCGCCCCACCCACAGCTTGTCTATAAGCGAAAGATCTCATTTGAGTGATCAATCAAGTTGACTTTCTCTGGCGGTAAATTAATGCGTGTTGTTGTGACATACACTGACATGTTGCAGACAGAACATCTGTACGTGATTGTTGGCCAAGTATCGGGTTCTTTGTACAAGCCATATACTGCTGTCTTCGGCACAAAGAATCATGTATAAATCATATAACGGTCGATTTTTTGCTGCACCAGATGCGGCATTTCGCCAAATTATGTCTCTTCGAGTGGATGCTCGACGGAATGTTGGAATCGAAACAGTGAAAGTAAAACTTTATATAAAGTGAACATATGGAGTGCGCAAATACTTCGAAGGATCAGAGCTATGCCTGAGGAGATAATCCTTAATTTTGATTACATTTATAAATTTTACACTGCATAAATACATTATCCGTTATTTCAAGCTAGTCATAGTACATGCATAAATGGGCTGTAGAGACCCTCGGGGACTACAGTCACAGCAGAGGCTCGACCCAGGGGTCATAATATAATCCTTATACGGTACCCAATTTTTATGCACCAGATGGCATTTCGACAAATTATGTCTCATCAGTGATGTCTCAACCGAAACTGTTGTATACTGAAAAATACATGATTTATTGTTAAAGAGAATGTAATTTTGAAATATTAATTTATGACAAACAACTTATCGCGCTTCTTGAAGTATACACTCGGTCTTCAAAGTGTATTATTCCAAATTTATATAAAATATTTTACTGTCATTTCTGACGGAGACTTTCCCAACCGACTAAGAAATAGTATGTACTTTTTCTGTGAAGAGTTCACCACTGCAGATATTCATGAGAATAATGGCCATGAATTGGATTGAACCCTTTAAAGGTACGGGGTACATCAATAGAAATAACATTAAAAATATGAATATTTGGGAAAGAATTTCCTTTTTATCGTTAAACAAATTTTGAAATGCATTACGGAATTTTCCCATAAGAAATGGAAAATATATTTCCATGGATCTGAATAACTTCCTAAAATCCACTTTTTTGGTTTCCAAGAAAATTTAAAAGTTCAAATTTTTTACAATGATATTCCAATTAAAAAATCCTTCATAGGCTATGGGTTGAATTTTAACCCAAGTCTTCGTCCAGTGAGATTGGGGTATCTTTGCATCCCCATAAAGGAGGGGGTGGTTTTTAGCAAATTTAGAAGAAGTGCATTACTGGAACGACATCTTTAACTATGTTAATATATCATTCAAAATTCATTTGATCCGCGTAAAAATTCAATTAAAGATCTCTTCTATTTAATGATGTCTTCAATGCTGAAATTAATCGTGTGCATTATACCTGGTGAGGCAATAAAATACTCTGTGGAATGAATGTTCTCTTCGAATAAATTAATGATGTTCATCAACTGGATTATTGCGTGCTGCAATTCAATTGAATGTGAGCAATAATTCAATTAATGTGCATAATTAATTTTCAATTTTTTATTGCGCGCAAAAATTCGCATTAATTCGCGAATAATGATAAGACTGATTCTATTGATGCGCGAATACAATTCTTTCAGAGAGAGCAACTATCTAAATTGAAGTAGATCATCCTTAGTTCAATATAAATGAACTCTTCACTGAATGGTTATCTCTCTTTGGAAGAATTGATGCGCCGCATATCATCCTTATACAAAAAGCATTGTAAATGTATAGTCTTCGCTGAACTAAAGGCCATTAAATTATTGATACGAGCCTCAGAAATTACATTTTGCGAGTATTTTTCACCAGTGATGCTTGGAATAATTAATTCATGAAAGCAATAATTGAATGACTGGAATGCGTAAATATAATCAATTATTGCATGAAATTAACAAATTGATGACTTTGTAAAATCAATGTGGCTGATTTCTGTTTAAGAGGTAATTTTCAAAAAACATACATTGTACGTATGATGCCTAATATTTTTCTGAAAAAAAAAGAAAGACCTAAAGAAACTCAAATAAATTTAGAAATTAGAAACATATTTTAAAAAAATCACCTTCCGCATACATACAGTTGAGCAAAAAGTAACGTGGTAAATTTTCCATACCATGGTGTAGTTTTTTACAATATCATTGTTTATGCTTTGTATTATACAGTTGCAATTTCGATTTATCAACACAATGTAACTTTTCCGGGTTCATAACACGGGGTTGGAAAACGATATGAACTCGTAGCTGAGGTTCATAAGAATGCAAATTAGGTAGGTCAATCACGGGGTCATCAATAGAAATGGCACATCAGCCTTCGAAATTTGAAAGCCTTTGAGGTAAAGACATTGTTTTGTCATGAAGATTATTTCCAAGGCGCATTTTCGGTGTCTTTTATGAGTGGAAATATGTTAACAGAATTTCAGTTCTTCAAACGTGACGTTTTGCGCGAGAGTCACCAATCGAATTGACGACGGTCAACATAACAAAAGGAATAATTCGGGTTGTGAAATAGAAAAGTGAATCAATACATGCTTAATTGATTCGTTGTGTGATTAAATAGAGGATCATTGAATGAGTGCTTATGGGCAATATGAAATTTATGAAATGAGTTTACCGGATTTATAATTTCCCGGCCTTGGCGGTAATTCGAACACCAGATATCTTGAATACGTGGCTATGTCGAAGTGATTTGGAAGGTCCCAGCCACTTTTTTTTCTGAGTATTTTACCCTCGATATCTGAATCAGGATATCTCGAACTTTTTTTCTTGGTCCCATCGAGTTGATATAACGAGGGTTGAACTGTAATTTACATTTCTGGAAAATTTTTCGATCCTAGATTTTATACAGACAAACACATAGCAACAGTGGATCCTCTGAAATTACCTGGTCATTTTTGTGAAAAATATGGGCGGCTCACAATTTTGACTTGGAAAGATACATTAATTTTAGAGGGTGAAATAACTAATATCAAACAGCCGCAATACTCTTATTTTCATTAACCATTACTCTTTACAAACAAACTAAAAATGAATGAACTCTGCAAGTGTAATAGGTGGGGTACTTTAAAATTTGCAAATGCTATAGAAACTGTTTTCGTATGTCTCTAGGATTTTTTTTAGTAGCTAGTATCTAATTTAACATGTTAAACATGCTATAAGATGTCTCACTCATTCACTATTCAAAATGATAAAAATTAAATCATCTAAAGAAGATTGGCATTAATTAAGAATTGTATGCATTTTAATGGTACGCATGGAGGGGGACATGGTTTTGTTTTATTAACTTAGGTATGAATGTAATTTGTATGGTCAAATGAACGCAACTCATGCACATGATGAAACATCCTCGAAGGGTACTGCATTAAATCCTCGTTTTCGTGGACATTTTTCTCGTTTATTTTCATCAAGAACAATTACTTTTGTAAATAATCATTAGATGCAAATTTATAAGAATGAAGTAAATAGGAACAAACTTTCTTCACAACTCCACGGGGACATCGATGCAATAGTGGTTTTACAAACCGTTTAATGTCAAAATGTACAACTGATAGTAGGGCACCATCAGGGGCATATCTAGGAGGGGTTCGTTTTGGACTTCTAAATAACAGAGGTTGGAACCGCCAGTGGGCCCACTGGACGAAGCACTGGCCGGGGGATGAAGCCCCGAAAGCTGATGGACCGACTTCTCGGTATCCGTATAACGAGTTTAGCACCATCGAGGATACAAATATCTTATTTTGTTCGATATTTTGCGTGTATCCATTCAAGAAAATTTGTGAAGTAATTACAAACATGACAGACAATGCATGCATTTTTTGGTTTAATTTTTTACAATAAATATTTCTGAAAACACGTCAAGGGAAAATGGAAAGAACGCTCTTTCCTCTAAACGAAACATATAAAATATCCAACTGAATGGAAATTTACCTCTTTTTTTTTTTTATTCTATCTTTTTGTATTTCATTTCATTCAATCTATTTTTTCAGGCAAAGGATGTGAACACGTTGGAGTATTCATGAGCGTACACTTAAATTTGCACCCCCCCCCCCCCGTTACTTGATATCTTTTGATACCGATACATGTATGTAAACACCTTGCTTTGTCATATGATGGCAATTAAAAGTATCTACGCATGGGTGTTTCTGCAAAGCACTAAGCTACTACTGGTACGGAATTCAAAACACCTGGAAAAATACTTATCAAGTCTAAGTCATAATAGCTGCTGTTATACTAACATCACGATTACTGAAATAAAATTGTACTGAAATTTCACCGGGAATTTAGTGGTTAAGAAATTCTCGAAATAAATAAATAAAACACACCCTCATATGTATTCCTCAAATCAAACAAATAAACTCAAAGCCTGTGTGGTGACTGGTCTCCAGTTCAGCCTTTCGTTTGTTCAGCTTTCATTGCTGTTATTGGCGTCAGATTAAATATCCTTCAATTCCTTGCGACATTCGCTGAGAAGGCCCGGCATCGCAGGTTTTCTCGCTTGCAGATCTCCGCATTTCCACAGTCCACATTTTCGCAGACATGCCACTAAATTGAGTCCGCCTAATTTCACTGATGACGTTTTCGATGACCGTGCTGACTTTCTTTGATTTTCTTCAGAAAGTCTGGGGCTACTTTTCTACTGGCTTAACTCACAGTTTAACAGGTCCGTTCATTTTCCGAACTTAGAGAAATGTCCTTTAAATTTGTCTAATATCGACGTATTCCGAAGGATGCTGAGACTGGATGGGAGGTTGCTGACTTCTGAGGTTTCCTAAGGGCGCGAAGGATGGATGGTTAATCTTTCGTTGCAAGGGATTCGCCAGAAAAGGAAGCTGCGTTTAGCATTTTCTAACAGTTGCGATGGCTGTTGGAATTGCTTTGACTGGTGCTTTCTTCAGAAAGCGTGGTTTATGGTGCTTAATGGTGGTTTTGAATTTGACTGGAAGAATGTTTTTTGTTGGATTGCTTTGGTGAGGGTTCCGGGTAGAGATATCCTCCGGCTCGCTGTCACTCTCTGATCAGGGCGTTTCAATATTCTGGCATTCATGGACACGTTTCTCCGTTGAACGGGTTGTCTTGGCTTCTTCCGTTCAGTATTGACATTCAATGCCCTCTTTCCTACAGGGACTACCAGATCTTCGCATTCGCACTTGTGTCTGTTTTACCTTTTGGCGTTTTCTTCTTGGGAGGGATGGTAATATGGGTGGAGCGGGCTGATCGGCTTTCCCTTTTCACAGGAATGAGAGGTCTGGAAGTTTATATTCATGATTAGAGAGCCTAGCCTTCGTATGTCTTGGTTCGATGGAAGCGCCTACCGGTGCGTTTGGACTTCCGGTCGTGTGGGTGTCGGGGTCGGGTACTCGATTGTCTGATACGGACGACCGAGCTTCATCAAAAGAAGATAAATGTGCCCTTCTCACTGGCTGCGAAATGCTTGTAACTATTGGGAACATACAAAAAAGAATTATTAGAGATAATGAAATTTTTGTATGCCTGAAATTCATTTTCAATATACCGTAGTTGGCTTACTTTGAATAACTTTCGAAAAACTATTGCCCAGTTTCGTATCCATTTTCTTTGTATTTAGGCCCAGCTATAGGGAGAAATAATACTAAGAAAAAGAAGACTTCCATTCATTAATTAAAAAAAAATCATCAATGTACCGTGCATTAATTTTATTTTTTTCAAAAGAAAGAGAGAAAAAATTGAATAGAATAATTGTGTCAGTGGTGTGAAAATTATTAACGCAAATGATTTGAATATTTTTGAACACATAATTATGTATTTTAATAAAAACTAGCTTACAAATCTAAATGTGTGGCAATTTTAGAAATGAGATAGACTTGCATCGCTTGTAGATCACGTATAGTAAACAAATAATTATAAACAAAATAAGTAAATAATATATAAATAAAACAATACAAGTAAAAATAGGGTTTGAACTCACTGCCACACACGCACCCCCCTGGAGACTGTGGGTAGTCCGGTTAAGTACTGATTAACCTGAATTTCCTCATAAGCAATGAGATGACCATTGTATAACAAAGTTGTTTGGTAACCAGCCCAAATAGGATGTGAATCCAATGCACCATACTCGGTGAGAATGCAATGAGGATGTTTGTTGTACATTTAGACTAATAATAATACATCCGATCTTAATTTGGCTTCCCATACGTCCTTAATATTCCCTAGTGGCATATATAAGTTCAAATAACATCCAAATACTAAGCCAGAGAAAAGAAAGAGCATTTCAATAAGCATCTACAATTTTCGTTATAGTTTTTTCGTGGTGGGGTTGTGTTTTGCCAAAGAGGTAAGAATGGCACAATGTTTCTAAAATATTTTATATCATTATTTTAATAAGTTTTGCTAGTTTCAGGAGTTGTATCTAAAATAGATTTTAATTCTTCATTATTGTACTTTATGAGAGCATGTATTTAAGAATTATTCTTTGAACTATTCTGATTAACATAAGATGAAAATTTAATAATTATACTTGTACATGTGTCAAAAAAGAGAATCCAGAGAGAGAGGACGAGAGAGGAGAGAGAGCAGAGAGAGAGAGAGAGAGAGAGAGAGAGAGAGAGAGGAGAGAGAGAGAGAGAGAGAGAGAGAGAAGAGAGAGAGAGAGAGAAGATGCTCTTAAATTTAATTCATTCGTCTGAAGATATCTAATTATAGGCGGAAAAAGATGGACCGAGAGTGAAATTCCCAAAGCTTAGAAAGGCTGTTCCTCGTCCGATTGCCTTCAGGTTTCCACATGTTTAATAAAATGCCGTTACCAAGATAAAAGGCATATGTGTGCCAAGTAAGATAATCATTTTTTCTCTTTTTTTTGTCATTTGTCATTAAAGATCATGTGATTGGTCACTGTTTGTTACTTTTTCATATGTCGCAACACATAAGGTTGACGAAGTTAACCAATCATTTTTTTCTGTAGAAAAAATGGTGAATATGGTGGGAAAAGAATTTCGCAACTGTCTCCTTGAAGGATGTCTGACTCGATGGTGATTGTGGGGGTTTCGGGAAAATGTATGGAGGTCCAAGTTAGAAACTACGGATGTGTTTATGCAGTATGAGCCAAACACGGTTTTTTCCAATGAACAGCACAGAAATTGACAAATCTTTAAAAAGACAGGTATATATATAGAAATTAATAAAATCAAGATTGTGTATCCTTTATTTTAACTTTCAAAGTGTAAGTCATCCTGGGAAATTTTACATTTCAAGAAAACGTTATCTAATTAAATATTTCCCACTTCAAATTTATTATCGTTATTTGCTTATCATTTTGCATTCCTAAACTAAGATTTTTAGGAAAAAACACTATAAACAAAATTGAAATACTTAAATGGAGAACGAAAAATAAGCAATCTGTGTCATGAAATGTGGTTTCTTTTCAGGGGTTCATCGGCAAGATTGCTTCAAAGGCATCCTTCAACGCGTTTCTTGGTTGAACACAAGACATGATGCGCATTGCGAGTGTCTGGTTCCGCTAATTCTAAGCATTTCGCCAATTCGAGAAACAATGTGTTTAGTGGTAAGCGATTTTTATTTCATCACAAAATGCATAATGAAGTTTTAAAATAATGAGTTTTAAAAATGAAAATATAACTGTACAATGACTCAAAATCCTTTATTAAGTAATGTTAGAAATGAATTAAAAAGATTTGTTCTATATTCCAACACATTAAATCCAGACCACCATTCCCTTCGCCCTTCATTCATAAAAGATGTAAATATAATCTATAACATAACAATGCTTTTGGTATGCACTTCCTATGATGAGTTGTCAACTCAAGAACAAAATTATATCAGTGATATGGCAGATAACATAGTACAATATGATTATCTTTGAAAAAAATTAATAAACTTGTAACAAAGTATGACGACGGATTATTTATTGATCTATTTAAAAAAAAAAAAAAAAAAAATTCACTCCATTGTCGTGTTATGTGTAATTAATTTCAATACATTTGTGTCTTCCTTTGGGACAAAGATTTTATGTCCGATTCCCGAGATTATACGTAGATGGTGGTTATGTTTTTTATGTATTCTGTATATTATTTTTTTTTTTTTTTTTTTTTTTTTTTAACCATTGCTCTTTGAATATTAATGTTGATATGGATTGTTTTTTTTCTTGAGTGTTGGTGTGGATGTTGTGTTGCTCATAAGCGGACTGAAAGACTCACCACCTCGATACCTCCCGAGACCAATATGAATTATCAAATAAAATAAATCAGCGGGAGACGCGTCAAAGGAAATGAAAGGCAAGCAAGAACTGCAACAGAGCAAGAAGGGAGGGTTAATTCGTTAAATGAAGAAAATATAATAGATCAAGGAATCTCAGGGGACGACCCACAATAATCTTCCACGAGCAATCCTCTCATACAAGCGATAACAAGTAAGGGTGCCAACACGTGACATGCTAGCCTAGAAGGTAATTAATTAATTGAAAAATAGCTCAGTAATGAAATTCATTAGGGATATGAAAAAGTTATAATGCGAAATCGGGGAATAAGTTGATCCCTATGGGTGGATATCTAAATTATAAGAAGTCGAATGGATTGAACGAGTGTTACAGTACTGGCCTGTCATGTATCATAGCTTAGTTTGTTCCCATGCGGCGTGAGTCAGTTCGATATAAAGGTCCGACAAGAGTGCTCGCACGCGCAACTTACTCTGTATTCGGAGAGAGCTTAAGGGGATGATGCTCTTAACATATATATGTATAATGATAAGTAGGTTACTCCGTGGGAATATTTTGCCCGACAACACTTAAAGAGCCATAAAACAGAAATAATCAGAATAGGATACACAGCTTAGAGTTAGTTCGTCATAATATATGTACGAGTGTTGAGTAAAATCTTTAGATTGTTCCAATTACTAGAGAACCGCAGCAGGGTGTGGCTTATAGCAACATACGTTGCGCAGGTTCGTATTTTGGAAAAACCGGTTACGCTCTTGCAGAGTGATAGGGACTACGCTATTTTTGAGCCCCTAACATATATCTCACACCTAGTATATTTTGTAACTGTGTCTTGGTTAATGAAATTCGAATACAGGCAGATGGCAGATACACATAATAACAAGTCACAATATAAGCTCAAATGGCTAACTCGTTGTAAAATGACTGATGTCAACAAGGTGCATGACCAAAGTGAGGAGCAATATTGTGCGAGGCCGCGTTGAGAATGCACGAAAGCTATCGGGCTCTCATAAAAGCAAAATGAATTCCGAGGCGGCCGATTTGAGAACAAAAGTTCGTAATGAATGTCAACGTTATCTCGTTAGGGTTGACGAAGAAAGGAGTTTAATCAAGGGAGAGGAATGTGATCATATATATGCACGTCAAATGAGGCGTCAGAGCAACTCTGACAGGTGTAAGCTAATGAAAGACAGGGACCAAGAGGCTAGCGCGAGACCTTCTGTCAGGGCGAGTTACCTCTGTGGACCATGGTAGGGCCCTTGGAGCGCACAGCAGTTCGCACACCGTATGGTGAGGCCGGGCTGATAATGGATGGCTTGATGGGAGCGAGGGCCCGGGAAAGGGCAACGCGGCGGGAGCACCAGGGGGCGACGCCAAGATGGGGACCGCGTGCGGGAGACCTAACAAACGACAATCCCGAGAAAAGGACCCAGGGGTGCCAGGCACGGCCAAAGATCAAGGGCAAAACCGCGGGTCGGAACCCCGGGTGTAGCCAATTCAGAACAAGGTACAGATGTAAAGATTGCCCCGGGATTCTCTCGGTGAGAGCTGGCCAATACGGTAGGATAATATCAGTTTATGCTCTTACAAGGTATAAATCAAAATAGATGGAAATTGTTATGTTTGACCATTACTAGTCACTAAATAGATTTCTCTCTAAGTTGACATAATACCTGTGATGGACTCCAAATAGTTGAACAAACTGCCACAGTAAGTGTGGTGTAACTATTTATTCCTTAAATAATGTGAACACAGTTGACCATGAGAGAACCAGCAAACTCTAGCTTGCACAATGTGCCTCTACGCGACGCTCATGTGGCTGTTGGATGGAAACTGTATGCTGAGTCCCCCGAGGTCTACTCGAGACGAAGTCCATGTAGTAACCGGAGTGACCAGAATGGTCATCACTAGTGTGTGGACTAAACCTGTGTAGGATGACATGAATCCGGAGGATTACATGTAGATTGATAACTCCTAACAAGTACGTTAAAATATCGAGGAGAAATTAGTTATCCCGATCAAGAAGTGTTAATTCGACATTTTTGTATATCAAAGAAAGTTGTAAGGATTATCTCCCTCAAGGCATTAAGCGATCTCAGCACTTTGCATAAGAGTAGGTTTGACGGCTCCAGTCTTATGGACTAACATACACTTATGGTTCGATATAGTGGTATATTGGGAGTTGTGATATTACAGCAGTTTTGACGGGGATGTTCGCGACGAGAGACAAAACAACGATCTCACGACCTCAGCAGAATAATGATGGACCAACAAGATTGCGAAAGCGGCTCAGTAAAGAAACTAGCTCAGCGCATGTGTGTCCCTGCACATCCATGTGGTGGGAATACTAGAGTGACAGCTCACAAAGAATTAATAGGGCAGCCAAGAAGTGATCGCTGCATGTGCTTATGATAACTATTATAGTTAGGATAGAGTCCCTCAATGAGCTCCGGACAGAAGGGGCCTCTGCTATCGCGATAGTACTCTTAGTCCATCAGAGAGGGGAGGTCTTCCATTGGCCACCTAATAGACTAAGTGTGTACTTGACTGATTAATTCTAGCATAGTATAAACCCATACGGATGATATATTTCAGTGAAATATAGAGAAGTGAAAGAGTGTAAGACAAGCATAATGGGGAAAAATTGTGATGAAATACTCACAAAGATGTAAGCAAATAAGGTTATCCACACCGTAAGGGGCACATATCTGCTGTCCTTTAAAGTTATTGCTCCAGTTATTGTGCGGAGGCAGATCTGACGAGTTACGCGGCATTCACTCCTTATACCATATTGATAGCCGCGCGCTTGACCCGAATTTCTAAATGAGATATTATCTGACCGAATGATTGGCGCAACAGTACCGAGGCAATATATCAATGATATGAATGATCGAGAGGCCATAAAAACGTGATAGAGCGATAGAAGGTGGAGTGCTCTGATACAAAACGGGGAAAACCGGATGCCCTGCTTTCTGTCTGCGTATATCCCAAAGCAATTGGTGCATGACCAGGCAACCTCTCATTGATGTACTCATATATGGAGCCGCATGCTTATGCGAAATCAAACCTGCTGCGTGGGTTGAACTAGTACATGGTGACCCGAGGACAAGAGCGTCTCCGAGTGGACACCCAGTTCGGGTAACCTGATAGTGACGTATGCCACGAGTTTACTACGGCGTGAGAAAACATCAACATGATGAGGTCTCCTTATGCGGGCGAAGGATGCATGCCGCCAGTGTATGGAACCATGTGAGACTACAGCTGTATAAATGCAACAAAAAGTCAAAAGATTATCGACTCGACCTGCTAGCAGATCAAACACTCATTGATCCTATACGTTACGAGTAGTTTGTCAACTGCCCAATCTATAAGAGGCGAACCCTCAAAAGCTGGAGATCACCCTATGTATAAAGAAATAAATTTTAAGTAAGTAAATAAAGAGTCTCCAATATAGTTTAGTGGGGATTGTTCTTGAATCCAAGTTTCCGGTCAGACATTTATTGCGTCACAGTCCACGGAGAGGAATAACCAGAAGAAACGATAACTTCGGAAGATACAGTCCCGAAATGGATAGGAAGAGTGATTCAGCGGATTGTATGCGGTACCACAAACTGAGCTTCTCTATATGCCGAACAGAAAAGCAACGATCCGGCTGTAATATAGGCAGTTACGTACATTGTGACTGTATAGAGAACCGACGTAGAGGGTCGAGCACACTGAAATATCGGATATGGAAACCTGATCGGTGCCCACTCACACTTGTGCCACGAGAAGAGGTCTAACACGGCACCGGTTAACCTAAGAGGCTCGTAGCTCGTTAGGTGGGGCTTGACAAGAAGTCTAAAGGAAGTGGGGAAAGAACAGTACGGCTTGAGAATCGGGGCGGTCGCGGGAGGTGTCCAGCCATCGTCGTCCCGGCCACCGCACCAGCGAACGAAGTGTGTAGAATTGACCAGAGTTATCCTTCTAGCCGCTGATGTGGTGATCGCCCTGCATTGAAATAATTACATTCTCCGGTGCATACCCAGACGTCCTCTTAGCAACAGTGAAACGATGTGAGTTCCGGATCATATTGATATAAATGGTGAGGGCATGCGGCCTTAATAAGATTGTTAGCAATATTACGAATGAGCTTTCGAAATATTCTCCGACCGAATCTAGAATCTGGAGTCATACTCACATCTTAGAGCGAGGAGTGACGACATCACCTGGACGGAGAGAACAACGAAGTGTCCGTAAAAAGCAGATGCGCATCTGGGCTAGTTGCCTGCTGTGCCGATATGCCACAATTGGTTGAACGTAAATGATGAAATTACATAGTTAGTCAAGTTTAGTTAGTGACAGGTTAAGTAAGCGACACCAATAAACACTCACAACCGCATCATTACCAGACCGAAATCACATAACCAAGGAGGGGTCTCATAAGTGGATAGTAACCTTGCACACCAGTCAGACAACTACGTCTGTGGTCAAATACTTTAGCGGTCACACAGTCTGAGCTCCTAAAAGGCAGAGAGGGAATAGAAGGCGGCGTGCCATAGTCGAGGGTGAAGCGACACCAAAAGAAGGCGAACGATGCACGGAAGTGGGACGTGTAATCAGCACAAGCATTATCCTAACTTGCAAAAGGGAGCGGCGGCATGGAAGGAATCGGTGGGCGAGTAAGCATGCACAGAGCAGAGAGATGGGGTCCGTTGGTGACAAAGAACGGTGGTGCCATTTGATAGTATCCGCTTGGCCGTCGTAGAGCATCTGTAGTGGGATGAAAGCCAAGTGGAGGCGCTCAGGTCTCAGCTGTGTATGACTGTCGGTGTTAACGCAGTCAGCCAATTGTTAAGCCCGTGATAATGTATACTAGTACAGGAGAAAGAGCAACACATGAATATTGTGACTAAGGATTTCTCCGTATAGCCATAGATCGACTCACGGCGCCCCCGGGGGGCTCCGATGAACCGGAAGGTTACATACAGAGGTAATAATGGCTATAAGCACTAAACCTACAACGCTCGTGAACTAACGATCCGGAACAACCACGCTCTGGCGCGTTTCAGGGAATCCCCGCTGTGATGGCCCCAGAGCTCTTCTTTGCGGTCGCCTACCTCATGTGTTGGGACTCTACCAGCAGCCGCAACCGTGATCCCCTGTTACGTTATCTTCATGTTATCATCGTTCGGTGCGTGACAAACCCTCTACCCACCACTAGGTCTTGATGAAAAGTCCCCCCTTGTCACGCCTCGTGCCACCCCAACCATGTACCTGTATTTAGCGTCTCATAACTATGAATACTGGACCTACATCTGTCTCAAGTATATATTATGCTAATGATGATATACGAGTTATGTCATCGTAATCGTCGCGGGAGTAAGTACAACAACAGAAAAACCGCGGTTGGATATGAGTTCGGCTATGATGATTATGTATTACCACATAAGGATTAACAGTCTGTAAATACTGTGAATTCGAAATAAGAGCAGCACCGCTGAGGAGAAAAGTAGAATTAGAATGATTCAACTTAGGGAACCACGCGAGAAAACAAAGCCCGCGGCGCAAGACGAACTGGTTGGACATAATAAAGATGTCTAATTCTTCTCTCGCCAAAGGTAAAAGTAGCAGAGAAATATCGCAAATTGGTCTTGCTGACACCCGGGGTTGTGCTTCGGGAGATTGGATATATGCACGAAAATAGGTCTTATCTCCTCAACGAGTGAGACGGACTCGTTCGCGTCTAGTTGTGACTTAAGGGCGGATGAGTGCAAAGTCGACCGCGAGTTGAAGACGAATAGACGGCTTAACGAATGCGTTGTTGATCTCTACAAATGAAAATAATTCCATATCGAAGCTACGCAAGACTAGACATCTTATACAAGATAATATCTATAGGCGCATTTTCTGGTTAAGCATTTGGTAGGATACCATAGGACACCTTACTATAATTTCAGAAAGGAGACGTGATCAAACGCTGATACCAAAAAAAAAAGGCAGAAAAGCCAAGACCGGATAACTACACTTACGACTGACTCTAGTACAGTTGATGCGCACAAGAGTCAAGGTATGAAGGATACACTCGCAAGACTACGAAGCACAATACGTAAATGTTAAACTGGCCAATATGAAAGGATGTAAATCACCGTGCAAAGATATTATCATAATTTAATTAATGTTTCCATATTAGATAATTGAGGCTGATAGCAGACATCACTTACAGTTATCTTGAGTGTACAGAGTGGGGCATTAGCGCCACGGCAACGAAAATGAGCGTGCAAATAGTTGCATAGGAACAAAACAGGGGGCAAAGGGAAAAAGGGAACGAAACTAATGACGAGCAAAACGTAACTGGACATAATGAAACGAGGAAGGGAAGCGTAATAAGCCAATTGTCCAAGAATAAGCGGTATCTCCCACCAAACGGAACGGCCTAGTGAGTAGTGAAGTATGTGGCAGAAGAAAAGACGATTATCAAATGTCGGCACGTGAAAAAAATTTGACAGGTAAGGAAGCGATACCAACCCCGTTAAGACAACCAAAGTGTCAAAAATGTCATGCATCACAAGATACACGAGCTCATGAGCAAAAATACATGTTCTAGCTAGAGTGAGCGTATTTTGAGACAAAATACCTTAACAAAGCATGTTGACATTTATTCAAAATAACATAAATTACAAGGGACATTGCTTAGGACATACTGAGCGCCATGTAAATGTATAGAATAAAGCAACGAATAATACCGTGTTCATCAGTTGCCACGATACTCGCACCATTTATAGAAATACGCGCACGTCAAACAATCAACAGACACCGCTCACGCTTAAAAAAGCAGAGAGACAAATTTGGCGAGTATTCTGACATGCATTATCGGTAATGCAGGAGGAATTATTTGTAAATCACTTAGGTAGAGAGCATTGACCACGAATAAGACTGATGTCATTAGAACATTGTTGAGCACAGAAAGCCAATCTCAAATATCAATTGTCAACTGAATCCAGGAAATCTTAGTGAACATTGTAGATATGTGACAGTCTCCGGGCATGACAGAAAAACAAACTGAGACCACGAAAAATAAAAAGAGAACACCAGACAACGCCCACTCTCAAGAAACAAGAGCTCCCTCCGACGGTTGCAAATTTAAATAGGTGTTATTACATATAAAATGATACCCAAAGGGTATCTCGAAATACCTAAGATTAGGCAAAAAGTCAACATCGATGCATGATGAACGCCTTAACAGAGTAATATAAAAAACGTTACGCGTGTGACTTTAAGCGTGCAATACGTCAAACTGTGTTGCCAAATTACTCTGACGTTCAAAGTGGTAATTAAAGACGGAACAAGAAAACATTGAATCGAGCCCCAACCAGACTCGAGGGCGCGAACCTGGCTTAGGGTGTTGTATGTCGTCCCGAGGATTGTAGTATGCAAGGAAAAAATAACAGCGAATAGAAAATGCAAAATGCTCATATTTAGCGATTATGAGAAGACAGTAGAGATGCATGGAAGACGAAGGCCGCCATGCCAGGGTAACGGTTGGAAAGAAGAAGAAGCAAAGGCCAACAACCATAGAGACCAGGAGTAGCAGAAACAGGAATAGAGTGCGGGCACGCATGTTAACCAAATGGAACAACCACGGACAGAAAAGAGCAACGCACAGAGCAAAATCGTGCATAGTTACCCCCCCCCCCAACGAAAAAATCAACGCACAGAGCAAAGAGGGCAAAAGCGGTAACACCCCATCACCTCCCCGACTAGAAATAGCAACTCACAGAGAAAAAGCGTCATCAGGAACCCCCCCCCCCCCGGGGACGAAAAAAGTAGCACACGCACAGACCAAAATGAGTCATAGGAACGGGACCCCCAGGGAGTACCCCCACCTAGCTGCAAACGGGAGGCTCGGAAAAAAAGTTGGGACATGATAGGCTTACAGCGAACCCCCCGACCACCATGACGACGATGTAGTGACAAGCGTCTACCCACCCAGACGCAGGCGAAGTGGGGACAGGCCGACTACCCACCCATACCAGCAGATGTACAGGCGCGGCGACCCACGCAGAGCCAGCGAGGATGGGGACAGACGTGCGACCCACGCAGACGCAGGCGAGGAGGGGTGACACTGTCTACCCACCCAGACCCGAAGGGACAGCGTCTATCCCACCCAACGGGCGGCAGCGGAGGGACAGGCCACCCACAGACGCAGCGGAGGAGGGACAGGCGGCGACCCACCCAACTCACAGGGAGTGTACAGCGGCGACCTCACCCAGACATTCGACTTTATTGAAGCTTGGACAGGCGGAGGAACCACACCCACGTACGCAGCCTAAGGACGAAAAAAGGTATGCAGTTGTTGCCGGGTGCGACCCACCCAGATTCACAGCACGAGCCTCAGATTAACGTCATCAAGTTATGGCGCAGAGAGTTCTACAGGTTCGCGCCGTACTCATCCATCGAAACCGCTCTGTCTTGCGAAGGAGGTTGACATGAGATTACTCGGCTAAGTCATCTATGGTGACTGCACTTTCCTATGACTGCATTTCATACCCTTTGTTCGAGCTGTCAGATGTGTAACGGGCAGTGATAACCCTGTCTGTAACTTATCACTCTCTCGACATTAACCGGCGATCCTAGGGGAGGCGGGTCATGCAAGTCGAGAGGGATTGCGTTAACCATCCCCACTCAGACCACTTGATCCATGCCGTGTCGTGTGGTAGCTCGGAGGTCACCTATAGTTCCCACCTCCAACAACCTCGACGGTTAGATGGGTGACAGTACGGAGCATGGGGTTATAATGTATGGATTTTTGATGACCTATATAGAGGTATAGTTTACTAACACATATGTGCTCTTACTACTTACCCGGTATAAAGGTGACTTAACGTCTCCTGTGTATAATTCACTTGGTAGTGCGGACACTAGAGTTTACAGGTGAATCCCATAGTTAATGTATATAACATTTTCATATCATGACAGACGAGAGCTCTAATAAGCTTCCTCTCTTGTTGTTTCTTTTCGTACTTAGGATATGGTATCTCGGGGACAACCCTATTCTCTCAATCTGAATCCATATCTCAAGGTACGCCCTCGACTCTGTGCCGCGCGGGCCGAGAAACTATATGTGCGTCGTATTAAAGAAGAAGCACTTCTTCATCAATTCCTTTGGAAAGTGGTGTTAATATAGATGCTAATTACGCAGTGTATTTGCGCATTGTGCATACAGGTATACGATGTAGCATAACATGCACACGCAGGTCGCTCATAAGAACTCAAAATGTATCGGTAACGGACTGTACAGGGATACATAAGGGTACCGGACCCAAAAGCAACAACTTTTCAAATACGGAAAAGGCACAAAGAACTGCGTTAGGCAGACAGATAGCCACACAGGCAGAATGTGGC
>CAJDSM010041395.1:1146-13329 GCA_903981925.1 Ostrea lurida | reverse complement strand
CTTATATGTGAGACCAGATGTATTTTTCACTCGTAATTATTTAAAATATTCTGCTCACATCATGAATAAATTCAATCCAATACAAATTGATATTCTTTCCTCACGCATTTACAAACATTGAAATATTCATCACATCACTGCATTTACACACACTTGAATATTCTTACCGCTTACTTATTTACCACATTGATATTCTTACCTCACTCATTTCAAACATTGATATTCATCCTCATTGCATTTACACAAATTAGAATATCTACCTCACCATTACAACATTGAGATTCATTGCCTCACTGCATTACACATGTATCAGACTCACTGATTCTACAACATTTTGTTCTTCTCTGTATATTTACACCATTGAATTCTTACCTCACTGCATACACTCTTTACAGTTGGAGTGCTTTATGTATCCAATAGAGAACAGTAATAAGTGATGAGTTGACATCGGGTATTAATCACTGGTATCTTAATACATATCTCGAATCCCATTCTACATCGAGTGTAATACGAAATTCCCAGACATCTAATTCTCTATGTCTATTCCCTGATATTCAGTTTTTCTCAGTCCCGAGTTTGATCTAACAGTTGTACTGTTCATGTATCCTGTTGTCTTTGCCCATTCTGAGTATTTATTTGATTTTTTATCCCGTACATTATGGAGCACATACGTATTTATCAATTTAACTACGGTTTGTACCTATATTTGTGCAATTCACTCGCTCAATTCGGATAGAATCTAGAATTCGAATCACTCTAATGTACTCTGGCAATAGCACTTTTAATTTATATATTGCAATATCAAGCTCTCCTCCAGGTTATAGAATATACTGTATATTTCATCGAGCTAGACATTGTCGCAGATGTGTTAACATGTTTAACTAGAATAAAGTTGTGAATCGACTCTTCTTCATTTCTTTGATTATACAAGTTCATTAATATATCTCGAATATCTCGCATTATATTTGATCACAAGGCTATGTGAACTATTTGCAGTCTAACACGTTTCTTGTATTTTTACATCGAATTAACAGTATTTCAAATTTTGTGCCCATCATTCGAGGATAACGAATTGACTGTATTGCTACTAACATTAGCTAAATCGCAGCATTTCTAAAGATATGTCATTATCCGAGACTTGCTTCCGTTGACTATGTGGAAACCTGAGTTTGTTTACGAAATGGTAACATAACATTGACGAGAAATTAAATTTGTTGCTCCACATCCTAACTAATCTTCACCTGCTACAAGGCAATATGAACCCGGCACAAGCGAATGAACCACGACAAGCGAACTTAAAACCACCACACCACATACTACGTGATAAGCCGTTTAATCCGGATCCCACTGCAATAAAACCTAAACCATATTTCATGTGCAGACCACAGATGAAAAATTTTCTCTCTTTAGTCCTGCTCTTTCCTGTTCCGACTCTTATTATGGTAAAATTCCTTTGACAAACACTATTCATTCTATATATACTGTTATTTATGCTGCAGGAAGGCAAATCAAATACCAGAGTCAAACCCGTGCCCCTGAAACTCTACTCAGTTCTCTACCAAACTGGCATCTGGCACGGCGATTGAACCCTGGTGACGTAATTCTCGTCCCTCTCCTTAATTCTTATCTCGAAAGACACATAACCCAGTTCTTGTCACTGCGGACTTCACCTGATTTCAGTGTTAACAGCGACCAAAGAACCAGCATGGAGAAATGCCATGGCCAGATGGGTTGAACCCGGCCATAAAATCTTAGCGTGCTCTTCGAGCTATTGCACCAGGGATGAACCTGGTCCGCTACTTATATATAACAGATGTATATGTTAATTACTATACCAATTCACCATTTCTGCCACATCCAGCCTGCTGGTGTTTAGAATTTTATTGCACCTGGGCTCAGATGAGTGGTTACAACCCTGGCTGTACATTCTACACGCGATTAAACACATTTTATTGCTATTTCACATGCTCAGTTTTTTAAACCATGCCCAGGCTTACTTTGTTTGCACGCTGAACACTACTATTTCACAAAAATGACTTTAAATCAGCAGTGATATACAATGCCATATAGCATCCAAGCTCAGCATTTCATATAAAGTTAGCTTGTGACATCTTGAGCAGTACGTCTTATCTAGTAGTCTGTTCTCATATTGCCAACATTACTATGTACATGAACGAACAATTGCACGTATCTGTACACTGCTATACTGTAAATAAACACAAAAATAGTTTTCATTAACGCTTTGTTACGACCGTAAATATTATTCATAATTATAAAACAGATAGTAACTACTTCAAAAATTCTATTTTTTTCTACAAACGGACGCTAATGTCAATGTACAAGTTGGGATTTGCTAAATTTTACATGCATTTCTTGATACGTGTGGGTATTGGACTAATTTGATAAAAAAAAATTTCAATGGAAGGTAATACTATTTTCAATATATTGTTCCCGCACAGTTTTTGTTGACATTTATCGATACTGCATTCCCAATCAAGACACAACATGTGTAGACCTTAACATTCTGTACCATTTATGTAAAGCTAGTCGTTTTGACTTCATTCAATTATTTTCATTTCTGAACAACGACGCATAACTGCATGCACTCAATGCAGTCATGAAATTAGCTAGCATAAGCACATTCTGAATCATCAGCTCAGGTTCTTAAAACAAATTTTTCATATGCATTTTTTTTATTCTGTTGAACTTCCCACTTAACAGGCCCTACTTCATCGACGTTCACGGCATTTTTACAGTATGAGGCATTGGTTAACATTAAGTTGGTAAGCAACATCAGAATGTAAATTTTAATTTGATCATGACTCGTTTCATGAAACTTGAAAACTAATCTTGATTCATTTACAGACCAGAATGTGCAAACCTACATTCTCATTGTCCACTTTAACACAATTCAGTTCACATAAATAATGTATTTGGAATTTAGTACACCCTGGCCCGCTAGTACAAATATCTATTCACAATGCCACCCATAGCGGCACTCAACGCAAAATTCAACATGTAAAACCATAGGGCTCAGGACAAAACTATTCAACATGTACCCATATGGCCTCGCAGGTATAAAATATATAACATTTACCCTGTGTTCAGAGACATTTCAAACATTTAACCATAGGGCTCCGAGTCAAACTATTCACATTGCACAGTTATTCAACTAGATGTGTCGGTTGCGACCGAATGCCCGTCCACGTGAGTCTATGAAGAAAATTCGCTAGCGTGAGCATGAACTGTTGAATATACTTACGCATTTTGGTTGATGTGCAACCTCTGCAAGATATGCACGAACGCAAATTCTGATTTTTTTTAGTTTATAAGCGGGTATACTCTCATCATATCGACCATGACCATTTGACTTGACCTGCATTTCCTGATTTTCCATCTACCAATTTGAGTGAATGTTGACCGTTGCAGAGATACATACGGAAAACAATTCTCTTTTTTTCTAGTCAAGGGGGCTAATCTGTCAAATTCATTGACCATGACCATCTTCATGACTGCTTTCGTATACACTACATTGAGTTGAACTGGTGTTCAACGTGCAGAATAATGAACGGGGAAACGAAACAATTTCTGATTTTTTCTAAGTCCAGGGCTACTCTGTCAAATCACGGACCATGACCATTCGATGCCTGTCATCGCGTGATATTCACTATACCAATTTGATGAATGGTGCCAACCGTTGCAGAGATACATGAACGGAAACTCAAAATTTTCTGATTTTTTCTAAGTCAGGGTAAACTCTGTCAATCATCGCCATCCCATCCTTCGAACTGACTGATCTTCAGTGAATAATCATTCCAAATTGAGTTGAAGTGTTCACGCTTGCAACATACATGATCGGAACCACTCTTCTGAAGTTGTTTTTCTAGTTAGGGCTAACTCTCTTACTCTCATCGTCAAAATCATCGTGACCATGCCATCTCGCTGACTGCATTTCCCTTATATATCAATATACCAAACTTGGATGAATGTGTCACCTGCAAAGATAATACACCGGACCGAAAATTTTGATTTTTTCTCGCTCAAGGGCAAACTCTGTCAAAAATTCCACATGACATGACCACTCTTCGACTGGACCGCATCCTCGATTATCCTATACAATTTGTGAATTGTTCACCGTTGCGATAATGACGGAAACGAAAAATTCTGTTTTTCTAAGTTCAAGGGGCTAAACTCGTCAAATATCGGACCATGCCATCTTGAATTGACCTGGCATTCCCGTGATAACCATCTATACCAAATTTGAGATGATGTGGTGCATCCTTGCACGTACATAACGGAAACAATTACTGTTTTTCTAATTCAAGAGGGCCTACTCTGTCAATCATCGACAGCCATGCGAACTGACTGATTTCCCGTGATATATCCATATACCAACTTGGTGAATGTGTGCAACGTATCAGAGTATTGACCGAACCAATGATACGGAATGACGGAATGACAGAATGACGAATGACCGACCGGCGGTAACACTATATCCCCGGCCATTTATCGGCGCAAAAATTCACTCATACATTTCAACAACTGCCACATTTACTGTTTCTAACTCTACTCTATACTCAATGAACACTAGGCACATAACGACCATCAAATTGATAACATGCCCTGGACTTTCGTAATATTACGTCACACAACATTTATCTATAAAAACAGTTCACACCACATGTGAGCTGTTCCTTTTTATGTGGGATCCACTCCCTTCTACAACAAGAAAGATATAAGCCATACAAACACACGTGAGAAAATCCCGTATGAATCTGGATACAAGAGGAACGTGGGGTGGACACTTTCAAATGTTAAACTGATATATGACGTAGAATTCGTGCACCGGAATTCTGAACCGAAGATTCTTTTGAAGTAAAATCTTGTAAACTCATTCTATGAAAATTTGATACTCTGAAATATGGCAATGATTAAATACTAAACATCAATGAACTTCTTAATAAACTGACAAAAAATAATTTACCTGTCTCATAACGTGATTCATGTTCAACCAATTTCAATCTACTTAACTTGGCACTAGTAATTTAGTCACCATGAAATTTTTCCTTCCAGGTACTCAAATCTGAAAATGCTCTCGATCACACACTTCTATCAAATCCAGCTTAAAAATTACGGCGTTCGAGTAAAGGTGACATCAAGGGGTGAGGGTGCTCATTTCGCATTAGTCACACATCACACAGTTTCAGGGGGGGGTAACCATAAACTATCTACATTACTTGAGATTAATCTACAATCTTCATATACATGAATTTAATTTAGAAGTAAGTTTATTAATACTGCATATGTTTTATGCTAATACAAAGTTGCCTGTATTTTACACTTCTTTATTCGCGATATAAATTAAAATTACTCTGCAGAAAACTACCGCTTCCACCCCTTACTGTGGATGCTTGATTCAAACATCAGCCTTGCTCTCTCTTGGATCTCTTCATGGCACCACTAAATTTTTTCTTGTGTTATATATCGCGCACATTCCTGCAGTCTTTGTCTTGCGTTTATCTTTATCAAAATTAAAATAGATTTTAAGGTGCGATGCTACACAAGACATTCATTGACGTTAACAGCTGCTGTCGTACATCATGTCAATTTTCCAACAATGCATTTATCACACCCCAAATTGTTGCAATAAAATATCAATGATTAAGAAGATGCTTCCAGTTTTTATGTAACACACTGTCCTTTGACACCCCTTCGCAAAACCCCTTACCCCAGCGTAAGATTTACAATTTTGCTCTTTGTGGTACATGTGCAAGTTTCAAACACTTTACGATAAAAACTTTTGATTTCGCAACAACTTCGTTACGATCACCCAAAAATAGTCTTGACGCACAACGGACGGACCCAATTTTACCACTTCTGCTCTTATTGTAGAGCAAATTGTCCAAGTTTCAAAACGTACGATAAACTTTAGTCTATCGCCTCCAACTTCGGTTATCTCTCAAGACAAAAATTTCGGACGACAAACGACGAACCCAAGATTTAATTCATTTGCTTCTTACTAAATAGTAGATTACATTGGTGGCAATTACATAACTTACAATAAAACTTTTTGGTTATCGCATCACAATCGGTTATCGCTCACGACAAAAATTTGCGTGACAAAGCGGCCGTGCGACCGATTTATACATTCTGCCTTTATTTTAGATCAATTGTGAAAGTTTCCAACTGTCAAGAAAACTTTGAGTTATGCATCCAGTCGGTTATTGCTCCCGGAATGTGACGCGACGACGTGGCGGCAACCGAATTATCCTTTCTGTTTTATTTGAGTCAAGTGCAAAGTTTTAAAACTCTCGATAAAATCTTTTGAGTTCTTGCTCAGCAATTGTCTTCATCAGACAAAAATTGACCGAGACGGGCGACCCCAAATTTACTAACTTCTACCTCTTATGTAGGTACAATTTGTGCACTTTAAAAAAACTTCGATCAAACTTTTAGTATCGGCACACTCAATGTTGACGACGGACAATTGATTATATAGCCCCGATTATCGCGGCCCTAAGATTGTTCGGTCTCATCCATTTCAACAGATTTCACTCTTGTTATCTACTTTACCAAAACTTTGTGTATGATAATTTCTTCTACTTCAAATTTGTGTTAGTAGAGTTCTTGTTCCCATCCATCCTCGTGAATCATTAACGTTGTACGAATCCTTCACGTGATATCGTCTTCCTTTAACATCTGTCAATACAGTTACAGTCAACACGTTATCTCGAACTCGTGAACGGATTACTTCTGTTATCCGTATTAGATGCTTGATTGGTAAATATTAAAATTCGTGGCTGAATTCTGATCTTCGATGCCATGGTATGGAATCAATGTTTAAAGATACCAAGTCAACTGACCAATAGTTTTCCTTCATTTTGAAAATTCTGACTATTTGCCAAGTTACTTGTATACTTTGCGACATTTTCAATCGTACTTCTTTATTTCTCTATACATTCTACAGATCCAGCCCTATAAAGAAGCCTTTTAAAGATACGGAAAAGTTTTCCAAAAGTCTGATCCTAACTAACACAAAGGGTATGTCCTATGTCACTTTTTTTTTCCAAGTAGCGATAAATCTAATTCTCAGGCCAAAATTTCTTACCAAAGAAAGTTCGTCTAAAGGAATACACATGTTCACAACTCCTACCTAAGTTGCAAAACAACCGTCAACTCCACTTAAAGTCACAGTCCACTCAACGTAAATTCACAGTCACTCAAGGTAAGGTCCACTCAAGGTAAACACATCACACTCCAATTAAGGCAGAGTCACACTCCAAAACATTCACATTTTGCACAAGGATCTATTCACAGAAACAACTGGATGCCACACCACTCAAATTTCCCAAAACACTACCCACCAGTTCCCACCATACCCTCAAGTTACCACAAGCTTAAATTCGAGACAAAGCACTAAATAGCCTTCAGGCCTAAATAAATTCATCGATTAAAGTTAACCACTACCACTTTTCAATAGGCCTGTTTTGTTTTCCTTTACCATTTATTGGCTCATTTTTAGTCGGGCTGTGCAGGATCAACTCTTGTCATCGAACGTCCTCTTCTTTCAATCCATGCGTGTTTATGTACCTTTCAAATGAAACAATAAGAATTCTCCGTCTACTCATATCTATACTTCATTATTCAGTTACACAACATTGAATATTCATTACCTCACTATGTCATGAAATATTCAATGTGTTAAATGCTAGTGGGGTCATGAATATCAATGTTTGTAAATGCAGTGATGTAATGAATTATTCAATGTTGTGTAAAGCAGTGAGGTGATGAATTATTCAATGTTTTTTAAATGTCCATACAGGTAATGAAAATATCAAGTTGTGAAATATAGTAGTAATGAAGTATTCAATGTTGTGTTAAATGCAGTAGGATGAATATCCAATTTTATGTAAATTCAGTGATCATGAAGTATTCCAAATGTTTGGTAGGGATATGGAATTTATTTCATTGAGTGAGACAGAATTTTTAAAATATATTTGTTCACGAGTGAAAATGGTGGATTTACCCACTGTTCCCGGTCTCACAATTTGCATGTCAGAGTGTGAGTATCAATCTCATTATATCACCCATCAGTCGTAGTACTGTTACCTTGGAGACTTGCTAGTATGTACCATATTGTCCCTTTCTTCTGGCGTGAACTCTTCTCTCTATGCATAGTCCCTAAGTGCATCTGAGGTCGCGCAATTCGAATTGGACAACACATGTATCTGTAGTGTGTTCACCTCATATGGGCCGCCACACGTGTGCTATGTGTGTGTCACAGTATGGTGTAAGAACAGCGCCATATAAAACACTCCTGACACAAATACACCGAAAAATACGTGTAGATCACAGCTACCCATGATAAGTAGGCGCGAGCTGCTACGCCTTATCACTTCTACCTAGTGGAATCCTCTTATATTTCGGAATTCCTCGCATATTGAGTGAGTATAAACTTACCATCAACACTAATAGACCGCTACGAAGGAGAAAAACTACGTTCACCGCTTCTCCTTTGATGTAGACCTTCTATTCATCGTCTTATCCTATATAGTATAAGAATGAGAGACTCTTTCTTAACTCTACATGCTTGCCATGGTCTTTGAAAACAAACAAAAGGGAGGAACATAAAAATAGTGAGAAATTGATTAATGGAATGATCATTGACTGGAACAATGAAAGATTCTACTTAGGATTCATTGCGAGGTGATATAACAGCAAATGGAAAATGGCGCTACATTCTCTCACAAACACTGAACACGGCAATCAAACAATCACTCTTAGTCAACACCATACATCTCCAATTCCACCACCTACTCACTTGGAACACAGGATATTATCACAAGACTGAACGGTAAGTGTTCTCGCTCTTCAATTCACTACCCATGCATCGGTGGTTTTCACTTGATATTTGGCCGCCAATTCAAAGTTAATTGCCCAGAAGAGCCAATCGAGAGTCGAAGCATCTTACGGAAATATGTACATCACGTTATGTGTGCGGATACGGTAATGATCTACTTATCGGCCGGAGCTCAATGTGCCCCTTCGTTCTACCTATATTTATTCGTTCTAGCGATGCCTCTGTAGTTCGTCCCATATGACTATCGGTACACTGCGTGTGTGTGTGCTAATATATCTATATCTGTCGCTGCATGTTGTCAATCTATTTTTTTTGCAGCTTCTTCGTATGATAATTGTGTGTTATTGAGTGGTTCGAGTTATCCCTGTAATAGTGATATTGTTCGGTTCCTCGTTTTATTAATTGTATAAGTTCTTTTGTCATTACTGTTTGCTTCTTTGGTTAGGTAATGATCCCTAGATTTCTCCGTTTCTCTAATTTAACCACCCAGGTTGGCACTGCTGTCGACCACTTGTCCTGATATCTGCATAGTGGCATTTGCGGTAATTATCCTAATTTCTCCGTTTCTCTAATGTCACTACCAATCCCAAAATAGGTGGCACTCTGGCAGACAACTTATCACCCCACCACCAGTGTTGGTTTGAGATGAGACTCATAACATTTCACAGCTATTTGTTTACCTCCTATCCAGCTTCGATTTTCCAAACCAAGTCTGACATAAGCCGTCGAGAAGTTACCGGTCATCTCAGAACCGGAATTCGGCGCCGGATAAACCACGGAGTCGCATTGCTGCCCAAGAACAGTGTACTCTAGGCATACGTCGCGTCCACGTAGCTACCCACCCCATTCATGGATCAAGAGACTCTCTACTCACTGCGCCATGTCGCGTCACGAGACGATACCTATGCTACAATACATGCCCTATTCGATTGCACCAGTCACCCCCAGGAAAACTGTGCTCTAGATAGCCGAGGCGTGCGCAGTATTCCTGGCACAGAACTAATTAGCGAATGATGCGGGAGCATTGCGATCCTCCCAAGCGTTTCTTCCAATATAAATTCCAACATAGTTGTAACCAATAGCGTATCCTACGCTCAACAAGAATATCTTTTTACCTAAATATGAACAATTGTTGATTCAACCAAAATCTGATTACAAGAACCACATCCTTCGGGTGCAACATACTTCTTCTCCACAAATTCGAGATCAAACAACATTAGAGATCGAGGCGATGAGCATTGTTACAGTCATCTAACCTACATCTCATATACATCCCGCACCTCTCCATTCTATTTCTAACGCGCTGCTCTAGCTTTCAACACAAAGCCTATAACTAATCCTGCGTGAGAGAGACCACGAGCCTGACCATCTGAGGACAAATACTTAAACATGCACTGATTCTTTCTTCTCTTCTGATCCTCATGGAGACTGAGCTCAATTTGCTCTCAACGTGGCGTAGTTCGTTCGAGGAGGTAAACACACACATAATCCACTTAAAGGTGAAATAACATCGGTCCTAGAATGATTGACCATAGCTCACGAGCGAGTATATCACTGAGCGATTCTGGCGCTACCCTATTGATGTACAACGACCGTTAATTAACCAAGTTCTTATTATCTCCCTATCGGAATGAATCTAGCATTCTGATCAAAGCCTACTAATACACTATCTCAGAATGCAACGTCTCCGACCAATCTAAATATGGTAATCCAAGTACACTACTATAACATTCCTTACTCGTGACACCCCATTTTACTATTGAGGTCTAATAACTATATCTGTATCGTCGACTAGCGATTCCGGTCTCCCATCTTAATACTCATATTTGCACCTTGTCACGACCACGTTTCTTTGCGGCCTCAATTACCCATGACATCTTGTATATGACCAAACACGTGTCGCCCGCTCACATTATTAAAGATTACATGATTCTAACCATAGCTAGTCGGGTGGACTACTACCAATATACCTGCACAAATGACGATACACAAACTCGCCCGGCCTCCTTTTCGCGTGAGCAGTGCATATTTGCCTCTATTAACGTGCTCTAGTAATTAGGGCCAACCCCATATATACAGAGGATTCATCTTTTACATCATATTACGCAAGCCAGGCGAGACTAGACCACTTGGCTATTATATTATTCAAGATTGCACATATTTATCGTACTACACAAAATTCTTCATGCCTCCTAAAACATCTAGCTAATAAATAAATAAAACAATGAATACGTACTTGTCATCATCACAGTAATAGACTTTGCGATATCATAAGATAAATGTCATTAATATTTTTTTGATCTTTTTTATTCACGAAGATCAAATAATAACATCGTGATTACTATCCCCTTAACATTTGTGTATTCAACATTGAAAAACAAATTTGTTACTGTAACAGAGAGAATTATCATTACATTTTAACATAAAACTTACAGAGAAGTACCTACACTTGTGATTTTATGTGAGGACACCATATTTTTCGAGGGTATTAAGGTAAGAGAAATAAAATGTTCATTTGTTGAGCCAAATTTGAGGTTTGTGAGGCGTATACACATCGGTAAATCTTACAGAAGAAATGAGTAGCGTCGATTGTTTCTAAATAGATAATCAAGACAGGTATTGTTATTTCTTCACCTTATTCTAGGTTTTATAGCGATGCCCTCCGTATGTTGGCAAGAATTGCATCCCCCGAGGCAACCTCCGAAAATAAGTTATATAGCCACGAAGAACATCTGCAAAGGCGCACCACAGATTAATGCACACAGCAATTTGCAGTCACGACCTCAGGTAACCTCATCCTTACACATAGTCCCCCTTCTCGGGAGCCCATTTTCTAAAAAGTAAAAGTTTACTGAGAAAGATCTTTAAAAGGCCGTCCTAAAATTCACACGTAATCGTTTGGTTAGACTAATGGTAGGCCACCTTTGTGTAGCGAAACATAGTCCCCCGCTGACCTGACCATTCGGGGAACACGAAATGTCTTTCGTCAGGACACTTCTCAGTGTTAGCTCGATCTTCCGAACTGTCTGCAAGACAAGGGGAAAAAACGATACTACAATTGTATTTCTGGTTTTAATTGCTGGCATACTGTGGAATCTTGGCTTGTCCGTGGCAGGAGCAATGCTCTCCGCGCATCTTCGTTGTTGTCTCTATTCTATCCTACTTGATTATTAACGTCCCCCTAACATGTTTTATATCAAGAGTGATATCCTTCTCTTATTAAATGCTTCTCTATGATGTGTTCAGTGTCGTCTTCAGCCTATAATAATACTACTGTTTATTATCGATAGATTAACCAACGACCTATTTTGATCATATCTACC
>CAJDSM010041393.1:2759-16306 GCA_903981925.1 Ostrea lurida | reverse complement strand
CCCCCCCCTTCTCCCATGTCATCTTCTAGGCTGCAAATGATTTTTTTTTTTCAAATCAAAAGGAAACGTATTTAAACATAATAGCAGTCATCAGTGATCTTTACTGTCTGGGGGCAGGGATAGAAGCCTGCAGGTGACGACGCCCTTTTCCCGTCCGTCAGTGGTGACTGTGATCAATTCCGCCACACCCACACCCCTCTCACCCAGTACTGTTCTCCCTGCAATAAAAACAAAACACCAGGGTTAATAGGAAATAATCATTACTAAGCTTACATATGAAGAAATAAATCAACGCCACAATTGTAATGTAGAGCAATAAAATCTGGGGCCAGTGCAATTTCCCAAAAATGTTGTATTAATCTTGTTTTTTTATCATGTGTTCAACCAGTAGAATACTGGAACATTCCTTCTTACTTGTGGTTCATTATGACCTTGACTCTTGACATCTCATACAGTTCGAACCAATCTACTAAGGCAATCTTCCTCTTATCAATAATGATTCAATTGTAGCCCGAAGGTTCTATTAGAGTGAAACGCTGGAGTTTACAAAATGAAAGTCTGTGAATCACTGCCCGTACAACATATCTTTTTCCTTTGATTGAACACTTAAATGACGTTTGAACCTTCTAGACCTCTACTGAACCTTGTACCAAAACAGTCCAGTTATAGGCATTCTTAAACTACCCACCGATGGAAGATCAAATTGTATACCAAAAGATTAGTAAGAACCTGTGAGCTAAAACGCAGTTTCGTCTGTACCTAGAACTCTACATATGAAAAACCAAGTGGGGATTCGGCTCTACAAGTTCGCTATGAAACCTATAATGTTGACCATTTACCGTATGGCCAAAAATCAATAGGTGTCAGATCATCCTGCCTATCAATTATCGCATGAATTCAATTGATGACCAAGTTTGTAAAAAGACCATACCGAAGTTAATTACGCCATTTAAGTCTTCCTGTTATCCTTGGCGCTTACGCTATCCGCCCCATACAAAATGTCGGACAGATCAGCGGACACTCGCATAGATAAAAGTGAATAACCATAATCTACTGTTCCCCTCTTTACCACGCAGGTTATAAAAAGTATGACGTTACAATCAACTAGAGCCATGAGACTGTCATGTGAATACGTAAGAGTAAAATGTCACTTGAAATGATAACATGCTGCACAAATAGGTGAGTCAATTAAAGATGAAGCACACAAGATATTAGTCATTGAAACTAGCTAAGGCTTGCAACAAACCTGCTCATAAATAAGAGACACACTCCAATAATCCTCTATCACCAAAATGGAACTTGGGATTTGTTCAAACATCACTGCTCAGGCGTCCGCCGCTTGCCTTCCTCTATCATTTTCAACCAAGTAATCTAACAGTCTATAATTGTACTGTTGTCATAACGAGTCCACAGGCTTGTCCTACAAAGCATAAGACGTCGGCTTTCTAAGAGGTCCAGTCTGGTGGTTGGGAGGAACTAGGAGTTGACTACAGGAAACGTATTGTTGGAGACCTGACCGTCTGAATCAATTTTAAAGAGTATCCGCTCGGTAATAATATTGTGTTGATTTTATCCGCTCTGATAATTTTGGTCACACAAGAGAAAGAATCTAATTGTGATCATTTGTTACGTGGAAGGAGAAACATACTAGAAGTCGGCTCATGTTTAGAGGGGTCCTATATAAGATTGTCTTAAGTTTTTGAGGTTTCTAATATGTGAATTGACTTCCAGCGCGCAATTTATTGCTTGTGTATATCAAACTAATCAATAACACAATATCTCACTTTTCTTTGTTTGTATCATTATTGGTCTAGTTTACCACTTTGATTTTATTCATTCAAAATAATAGAATAGTCTATTTTCTTTGTTGTTTTTGATGAGAAATTTAATCAGCCCATATCTAACATAACCACTTGATAGTAGAATTACTTCTTTACACATAAATTTATATCCCTTTCCAACCCGGTACAGGTTTGCCATTGTGTGTAGTTTTCTCATGAAATAGCTAGGAAAATCTCTTTTAGTACAAAATTCCCAGCAAAAGATACAAAAAATCACATAAAATTGAAAGCCCCCATGTGGTAAAATAAACAACACCACCGGCAGTTGTTCTTTACTCAATAAGTCATATTTTTGAAAAGACAAATTTCCTACTTGAACTCCTTGCTATGTTAACATGTCAACCTCTGTTCGCTAGCATGAACTTGAACAAATGGCGCAAAACCTGTACCTTAAGATACCCCCTCCTGTCCAGAAAGAGGCTTCAATTCCAAATATGAAACAGAATTTTGGCATGTTATGACAAAGAAGTTAAAAATGTTCAAATTTGCTTAACACATTTCATCAATGACCATCTTGGTCTCCAACTAATATCCGACTAGTACATAGTATGTTTATAAAGGACTCTATTGATTATGTTTCCTACCCTAACAGATAGGCCCGTCGGGAACCCAGAGAAAGAAAAACCCCTACCGGCGCATAGGGATGAGATGAAATTTACAAGTTTCTTAGGCATTTAAAAGGCTTCCCTACTCATTCTCATCAATTATTCGAATATCGACTAGAGAGAATGATGCTAGATTTCATAATGTTTATACATATAAACACTACATGACCCAAGTTTCGCGCCCATCCAGGGTCCTCATGGGTCAGACCTCACTCGAGGGATCAACAATATTTAACAACTTAAGTAGACGTCCTCCTGCTTTATCATCACATGCATGTTATTCTCAGACATGTGCAGTTGTAAACGCATATCTAAAGAAGATTTTTGAAAATTGGTAACATTTTTGGGCGTTTTTTTGCCGCGCCCTAAGGTTCATAATTTTGAAGAGGGTCAAGTCCCGTTCATATGAACCACAACTTCCGAATCCACTGTTATGCCTCAAAGAATGATTTTGTATCAAGTTTTGGCTTGAGATTTGGCACAGTGGTTCTGGAGAAGAAGTCGAAAATTTGTGTGAAATTAGTTAACTTAACAGACGGATGGACAGACGGAGCGACGGACAACAGGCAATCAGATAAAACTCAATTGAAGTCCTTCTGGCTCACCCGGTGAGCTAGAAAAGAGAAACAAGTCTTACCAACAATCCTGGCTTATTATCTACAAGCATAGCAAAAAAAAAAAAAAAAAACAAATGAGGCCCATGGGCCACATCACTCACCTGAGTGACCCTCTGGCCCCCTCCTGCAACTCTTAGCAGGAATGCTTTAAGGAAAATGTTGTATTTTGGTCTTGAGAAGAATTTTAAAGATTTCTATTAAGTATTCAAATGTAAACTCTTGAGTCCCCTATTGTCGCCCTCGTAACCCCGGGTTCATGTTTGGAACTAAACTTGAAATCCTCTATTCAGGAAGCTTTCCGATAAAAATTTCAGCTCTTCCTGCCCAGGTGGTCTTGAGGAAAAATTTTTTAAAGATTCTTTTGTCCTATTAATCAATATTAAAACTTGATCCCTATGTGCCCCATCAGTACCACCGGGTGCCATGTTTTGAACAATTGAATCTCCATATATCAGGAATCCTCCATATAAATTTCAGCTTTTCCTGGATTCCCAGTGTTCTTGAGAAAAAATTTAAGATTTTCCTATACTATAATCATATGGTAAAACTTTGATCCTCCTATTGTGCGCCGCATCACTACCCCAAGCGGGTCAGATTTGGACAACATTAATCTCATCTATATCAAGAAGCTTCCATATAAATTCAGCTTTCCTGCATCCAGTGTTTCTAGAAAAAGATTTTAAGATTTTCTCCTATATACATTCATATGTAAAAACTTTGATCCCCTAATGTGGCCCCCATCGTACCCCGGGGTCATAATTTGGACAAACTTGCAATCTGAACCAGACTTCCATCAAAATGCTACATAATTCACTTTCCTGCCCAGTGTCTGAGAAAAACGATTTTAATTAATTTCCCCTATATAACTCATATGTCATAAACTTGGATCCACTGATTAGTGGCCCATCTACCCCGGGGTCATGATTTGAACAAAAATTTGAATCTCCTCATACGACGGTAAGCTTCCTATACATAAATTATCGCTTCCTGGCCCAGTGTCCTTGAGAACAAATGTTTTAAAATTTTCCCGTATATAAATCAGTATGTAAAACTGATCCCATTGTGGCCCTCAATCTACCCCGGGTCATGTAATTGGAACAAAATTGAACTCCTCTATATCAGGAAGCTTCCATAAATTTTCAGCTTTCCTGGCCCAGTGGTTCATTGAGAAGAAATTTTATAAGTATTTTCCCGTATATAATATCATATGAAAACTTTGGGATCCCTATGTGGCCCCATCGTACCCCAGTCTGGGCATGTTTGAACATACTGAATTCTCCTCTATATCAGAACTTCATATAAATTTCAGGCTTCTGGTCACCATGATCTTGAGAAGAAGATTTTCAAAAAGATTTTCTCCTACCTATAATCATATTAAAGACTTTGATCCACTATTGGTGGCCCACGTACCGCTCAGGGGTCATGTTGAACAAAGTTGAATAATCCTCTATATCAGGAAGCGTCCATAATAGAAATTTCCCAGCTTTCCTGGCCCAGTTGGTTCTTGAGAAAGAAGATTTTTAAATGACACAACCCTAGTTTTGTGCATTTTCAGTCGATTAAGTCCATCCCCGTTGCAAAGGGGGCCTGGTCCTATTTGAACAAACTTGAATCCCCTTCACTCAAGCATGATTGTACCAAGTTGGTTGCAATTTGGCCCAGTCGGTTCTTGAGAAGAAGTTTGAAAATGTGAAAAGCTTTAACGACAGCAGACGGACGGACGGACAGACGGACCAAGCGATCGGGACAACAGGTCGACAAGAAAAGCTCACTTGACCCTTTGGTTCAGGATGAGCTAAAAAAAAAAAAGCCTGGAAAACAGCAAATGATTAAAATTTCAAATCTAAAGGAAATAACTTTGGTGAAAATAAGTCAAATGAATCAACATGAAACACAACTTTCATAAATCAATAATGCGCAGAGACATATACCAAATACTAGCTATACAATGTAAAGATTAAGGAAAGGTTTAAACACTATATATCCCCCCCCCCTCCTTTCAAGGCAGGGATATAAATATTTCTCTCTAGAAGTGGTACCTTCAGTTCCAGAACATGTCTCTTCCACACAGCGACCAGTTGCAAGGCAGAAAACCTGACAAAACAAACAAACCACAGAATTTACAGCTAAAACACACAAATTCAATGTATATATTCCTTACGCCAAAATCTGTGCAAGTCGGTAAAAACCTAGTATATCTTCGGTTCAGGTGAGCTGAAAATATGTCAGCAATCTACTTGACACTATAAATAAGGTTAATCTTCTTTCAATGCTACATGAAAACGTGTTGTAGTAAAACTTTATACAATACTGTCGCATTCCTGAAAAAAAAATTTTGGTGCCAAGTTTCATCAAATTCCCCCCAGGGTTTAGGAGGAGTTGCGAAGAAAAAGTGAAAGGGACAAAAGGACGGTCAAACAGACAGTTGACAGTGGTATAGCATGATATGCCTGTATTTTTATGCAGGCTTATAAAAATTAGCAACATTTGCTTGAAATTAAAAAAATTAATACAGAAGAGAGTAGAGAGAAGATGAAGGAAGAGAGAGACTGGAGAGAGAGAGAGAGAGAGAGAGAGAGATGAGGAGAGAGAGAGAGAGAGAGAAGAGGGTTGCGCAAAAAGTGGCAATACTATAATTGACCGGGCCGGTGGTCAATATGGTAAAACCAGTTCAATATGTCAATACTTGGTCGATTGTTGTCAATTGAGATTAAATAATCATTCATATATTATTGGGTTATTAATGTAACATCATTATGATATAAATACTGTAATTTAAACTGCACTTACGAACACTTACATGCTAATAGATTAAGATAATGCATAAATTTTTCAATGGGGAAAATGCTCACTTAAAATTATAAACTATTAACTTTGTCACTTAGCAAAGCAGGGCAAATGTCAATCCCAGCACCTATATATTTCAATATATTTCCTATAAACTTGAAAAGTCCCTATATATTCCATACAAGAAAATGTCATTATTAAGAATATTCATCAGGGTACCTTAATGATCACATAGTGTCAGTGTGGTGATGTTTTCATAACAAATAAACACACAATCCATCCTGGACTTGGATTATGGTTATATTAACACTGTGACCCCAATTATATCTTTGTCCATGTATGTTGATCACCCGTGTATATTTAATTACTAGATCAACAGTGCTCAGCTGATCTAGCTGTTATTTTTGCCAGGTATATCCAGAATTATGTTTCATGTCAACATTACTACCTGACAGAGAACATAACCTACAGACAATGGTGGAATATAGTATGAGATATGTTGACCATAGTACAATTAACCCTTATATTATATTCCTAAACATGACAGACTTGTCTTGAAAAGTGCTATATCAGTGTGCCATATGAAACAGTGGAAGCCCATTAACAAAAATATAATAGGAATATACAGCTAGAAATGAGAGCTTAGAAAGCGTCAGCAGTTCATATGGGGTTAATTAAATGGTTATATCATTCTAATTAATCAATATATATGCTTTGTAAATAAAGCTGATTTTTGAAAAGATAAATCTAATTTGCATGAAATGTTATTTAAAAATTGGGAATAAGGACACTTTAAATTTCAATGACAGTGATTGACCACATTGACCATTTTGGAGTATTGACAGGGCGGTTAAACCGGTTAAAACCGCTGGTTAAAACCCCCAGGGGCGGTTTTAACCGCCCAACCCTGGAGAGAGAGAGAGACAAAACTAATGCATTAATGTATAATTGGTTAAAAGGTTACCTTATTTAAATAAGCTGAGCCAAAAAAAAAAAAAAATTCATTTGCTTCTCAATTTGTTGCAAAAATTGAAATTTATGGACCTGTGATGGAGATTTATGATTAATAAGGCACCCAGTTTTGATTTATTGTCATGTTTTGGGAATTGTGAAGCAAAAATTGGTGAAAATACCTGCTTTTTAGCAATGGGAATGGGGCCTTTTTTCCGCCCCAGACAAACCCTAAAAAAATTCTAATAGATGCCAGACGACGGGTGATCACAAAACTTTGCTGACTAGATTTAAAAACCTGATATGCATATAACTTTAGTAACATTCGTACCACTGTACAAAAAAGACCACTATATAATTCGTTCTTGAACTTTAGCCTTTACATCCCCAATCAGCCACATACCTGCCCCTCTCTACAGGATCCTCCACTGGGGGGTACAGCTGTGGTTGTACCTGGTGGTCCCACCATGTCACATTCTCCAGACTTAGGCACGCATTTGTTCTGCTGCAAACAGAAGTATTCATCCTGCTCACACTTGTGAGTTCCTTTTCTGTTGTCCTCACAGTTCTCCCCACTTGGAATANTGTTCTGCTGCAAACAGAAGTATTCATCCTGTTGACACTTGTGACTTCCTTTTCTGTTGTCCTCACAGCTCTCCCCGCTTGGAATGCATCTGTCAGCAGTTGTACAGTAGACCTCTCCCACACCACAGCTTCTGTCCGGACTGTCATCACACGGCCCTACCCTCGATACACACCTGTTTCTCTGCAGACAGAAATATTCCTTTTCCCCACAGATTCTGTGTGTTTCTGTACTGGGGGTAGGTGTAAAGTCCTCCTCTTCACAACCTCCCGACAGGGCGACACATCTGCCTTGCTGCAGACAGAAATATTCATTTTCCCCACATCTTCTATGCATTTCTGTACCTGGGCTAGGTGTAACTTCTTCATTTTCGCACCTTCCCGAGATGGCAACACATCTACCTTGCTCCAGACAGAAGTATTCATTGTTGTCACATTTTGTTTTGACTGGTTCCAAATCTTGCTCATTTCCTGTTCCGCACCCCTCCTTAGGAAGGCACTTTTCAGAAGCTAGACAGAAAACTTCATTCTCTCTGCATTTTCCTTGGACCGTTATTGTGCTCTCTCCATCTCTCTCATTACATTTGCTAACTTGCCGGGGCACACATGCCTCCCTAAACAAGCAGAATACTTCATCCTCCTGACAGCGTGATGTGGTGGGTGTAATGGTTGGGTCCAGGAATGAGCACCCACCATCTTTCTGAACACATTGTCCTGATGCCAAACAAAATACCTGACAACAAATAAAAATTATTTTGTTTGTAGGAAAAACTAAATGGCTGTTTCGTGTCTAATACATTTCCTAATATACAAAGAATTTGTGATGCACAAATGTAATACAGTTCAATTGGGGGACATACTCTGGTTGATAGACAATTAATTTGCTCGAGTACTAATACAGTCCTAGGGACATACTCTGGTTGTAGACAATTAATTTGCTTGAGTACTTACAGTTCCTAGGGACATACTCTGGTTGTAGACAATTAATTGCTTGATACTTACAGTTGCCTAGCGGACATACTCTGGTTGTAGACAATTTTAAAATTAGCTTGAGTACTTACAGTTCCTATAGGGACATACTCTGGTTGTAGACAATTATTATAATTTGCTTGAGTACTTACAGTTCCTGGGGGACATACTCTGGCTGTAGGCAGTAAGCTGGGTACAGATGTGATGAAGCTTGATGGAATAGTCGTAACCTCAGTGAATCCTGCAACACCTTTCCACTCCCCCACAACCATCAACAAAGTCAGGAAAACCGCTGAAATGTTAAAAGACAATTGATTGTTGTCGATACTGAAAGATCGCTAGAGCCAGAGCAGAGTTGATTCACCCATCAAACTAACCCCAAATGCATGAACAATGAAAAACAATTTTCTGGAGAAAAGTAAACTAACGAAAAGAAGTAATTAATGAAGGTTTTTTAACCTGAAACTTATCCTTCATACTAAGACTATTCTTCTTGTGCAGTGATATAGGCACACGGGCTTAGCAAGTATTGATCCGAAACTCCTTGCAACCATAAATATGCTTATGGTTACAAGGAGTGTTGGACCAATATGGTTATGAGGAGTTTTGGATCAAAACATGCTTATTATAAGTCCCTGTGTATAATGGTATTTTTGTTTTATTCAATTTCTGTTTCAGAAATGTGTCTAAATTAAAATTCAACAGTTGACATCAATATTTCTGCACTGCTGGATGCTTTCACCGAAACTTGTCAGGATCCTTCATAATTAACCATCTGCCTGTTTTAGCAATTATCTGTAACTTCAGTACGCCGGCTTTGATAAGAGCTCTTCTGTGTTGGAGATGCATTTTGTGGAACACTGTGGGCTTAAACTTTTCACTTGCCCACTCTCCAAATGCAAGTTAACTCGAATAATTTAAGCCCTACTCAACTCCGATTTTCTCCATCGCGAGGTAGTGATCGGAGAGAGCGGAATATTATAATGACTGGATTATTCGGGTTAATGTAAGTTTTATACTTCCTTGGGGTTCTTTGGTAAACAAGACGAAGAGTTAATTATTTTACGGTATTCTGATACTCAATGTTATTTCATGCGGTTTGCTGATCAATTTGCAAAAATGAAATGGTAGGAAAAGGATGAGAGTGTTTTTCTGCAGGAGTTGGAAATTTTATTAATAAAGTGAGTAAAACCCACTCATGACCAAACAGTTACAAGTACATGTAGCTCTAGGTGTTGATAAATAATGAAAATCATAGTGAACTTTCACTATACCAATTCATACCTCATGGTTTGGTCAACAACAGAGTGAATTTTATCATGTAACATAACTGCATGTATATCAACAGAATCAATAAACTGAACTATTGAAAAAAATTTGGTGTTCATGAAAAACGGCAGCAATCGCGATGAATATAATGGATTTTCCAATGAGTAAATTTATTAGAAATAGAATTTAAAAAAAAAAAAAAAATCAAAGTTTGTTACAAAACAATATGCATTTAGTTTTCAAATATACTCGATGGAAAATATTTGAGGTGGTGCCAGGCTACAATTTTTTTGGTGGGCTCCCAAACATCAACACCCTACATAGCTATTGCTAATTAATGGTAGAATTTTTAAAGTTAACCCCTGATATCAGAATGGATCTTCAATCAAATTTAATGTACTAAAAGCAGGTTCTCTTTAAGGTAGCTCAATACACCAAAATTTTAGTTAATGATTTGTTTAAGCACATTTCAAGAAGCACAGTTTCGCCTTCGAAAAAGTAATACAAGCTCTTAATTATTTTATATGATTTTTTGGTGATTTTTCCCGGAATAATGAAAAAGTTGTTTTCTTTGCAAAAAAGAGATTGTAGTTTCCAAATTTTGCTGTTTATTTGATGTAATATATATGTTTAATATACATGTCGTAAACAACTCAGATATAAATCCCGGTTTAATATTTATTTATTGAAAATTATTTATTTTTTGATATTTTAAAATCTATGGATGAAATCTTCAAAAAAACTGGTTCACTTTAGAAAAATGATATGTCGGATAAATATATTTTAAAAAAGAAATTGATAATGAAATAGCCAAGAATTTAGAAATATTGCGATTTTTTCAACATGTTGAATCCAAGCCTCGATCGAAATTTACACAAAAAGTCATAGAGAGCATCGTAATAGAAAATACACTCCCTTGATGTAAAATGGTTTACACATTTAAAATGATTTATAAAGAAAAGTAATATTATTGATAATGTCCATACAATTACCAGTAATGTGACTATTTCAGTAATTTCTATCATTTCGATCGGGATCGGTACTGTTTTTCTCTCGCTGTGAATTAAATCTGAAATTATGCGATATATCTGAAAATAAGACATTTCATTTCAAAAATTTCTTTTAAATATACTGTGTCTAACATGGTCTGTCTTTTTAGATTAATTCTGTTTTTTGAAGATTTTTATCCATAGATTTAAAAAAATATCAACATAAATAGCGTTTTCAATATTTGGTGAATATTTTTTGTCTTCTCTAAAAGATCATACTCTTTCGGGGTCTTCTTGGGCATTGTTTTATAGGCAGTATTCTTATATTCATCAATATCAAAGTCACAGCGAAGAATGTTGAAACTTAAGACATCTCTTTTTGCAAAGAAAAGCAATTTTTTTCATTATTCCCGGGAAAAATCTATTCAAAAAAATGCATATAAAATAATTAGAGCTTGTATTACTTTTTCGATGGCAAACTGGGCTTCTTAAAAAGGTGCTTAAATGAATATGAAATAAACATTTTAATGTAATGAGCCTCCTTAAATACTAAAAGTAGAAAACAAAAACTAAGTCTTAACAATATAACTACTGTAGATATTACATACCGCCACATATACTCGACACATAGTCACCTTATGCTAACATGAAGCATGCAGAAGTACTAATAATCATGTAATGTATCCCACTACACCGAACTGGCTTTACCAGCGTCGATCAATGCGAAACATAACAATAGAATTCATTGAGGATGTTACCACCAATCTTCGTTAGTAAACAAACGGACACCTAAATTATGGAACTTTCTCAAGGCATGTCGTTAAAGTGAGCCACAGCCCTTCTTTATGATAAGCAGACCATTATGGGAATCCAGGCATAAGACATGCAAATAAAAATGGATTGAAACTGCTTTCTGTCGCAGAGCCCAGAAGCGTTTGTCCATCAATGGGGAGATGCATCCCCTAGCGTTAAACGAAATTACAGTTCAGTGTGCCCTCATCGGGATTCGGGTCATAGGACCATACCTGTTCTTATTTTACATCGACATCCCACGTAACCTCGGCATTGGGAATCAATATAGTACTTTATCAAGAATAGCATATAAATACCATCCATTCTGATTGCTGCAGACCATCAAGTGCTACATGACGACCTGGATAAGCCAGCCAAAGGGGAGAAAACTTGGAAAACTGACATTCCGAAATCCTGATAAGTGCTTCAACTAATCTCACGGAAAAACAATGTGTCAAAATTTAATTAATTACCGACAAGCTGTCGAATATGCAAGCATAGTTATTTTGGGATCCATACACTCAAAGGAATAAACACCGTCTTGAGATGGTCCGCGTCGTGGCAGCGAGTATGTAAGAATAGTCATCGGGAATACTTCAGCGTGGTAAACATCATAGACATTCGGGAGGATGTAAAGCAGCAGGGCAGGCCAGGCTATGTATGTTGTATAAGTACCAACCCTAGTTGCCATAGGAAGGACGTCGATTCAACCAACTTGACAGTCAGGACATCCACGAGAAAGAGCTACGTACTACCATCTTGCAGGTCAGATCTACAGAAAGGGATAATTCCTTCCCCAAGGACCTCATCAGAGGAGTGGAATCTCGCTTGCCCGGTGGTCGTGGTCGTGAGCCACACATGGGGCTTTTTCAAGTGTCCATAAGCTTTTTTCCTTGGTTTTTTTTAATTGGCGCACCCGGCAGAGATTCCTCCGACTCTTAGCCCCGCTTTTATCACTGGCGGATTTAGAGGGGGGCGTAGGGGGCGCACCCCCCCCCGCCCCCCCCCCCCCAAAAATTTCAAAGATTAGGGTTCTCGGGACTTATACGCCCTTATAGTATATTTAATGTGGACATTCTCGGTCAATTCTCCTATGTCAAAATTAGTTTACGTGCCTGTCATTAGTTTGTAAGAGCAAAGCCTTAACCAGGGGGGTGCACTGGGTTGCCCTGCACCCCCATTTTAAAACTGAGATGCTTAGAACCTCTCAGCTTCCGGGGCTTCGCCCCCTGATCCCCCCACCAGGGCGCATCCTGGATCCTCTAGGGCCGTATAACACCCCCAGACGCAATGAATATTTCTAAAATTTTCTCAGACTTCCGGGGCTTTGCCCCCCTGGATCCCCTACCAGGGTTATTCCTGGACCAGCTGTGGGGCCTGACTAGCAGCCTTTAAATCCATGCTTTAGTCCTTGTGCCCCCCCCCCCCCCCCCTGGAAGATTCATGGTTACGGTCTTTGGAGAAGGGTGTATATCTACACCTATGATGGCTATAATTATATGAGTTAAATTTTACTCCTAAAATCACTTAAATTAAGAGCTTCCGGGGGCTTCGCCCCCTGGACCCCTACCACAGGGCCGTTTTTGCCCAGGACCTCACTGCCACTGGGGGCACCCAGACCCCCTGCCTCTGAAAAAAATCCACGCCCCCCCAAACATAATTCCTGGATCCGCCCCTGCTTCTATATTGTGACATGTCATAATATCAAAAGCGGGGCTTACAAAAAGCGGGGCCAAGAGTCAGAGGAATCTCGGATTAGTTACCGTCAACATGTTACATGATGAATGTGGCAGAAACCAACGAAATTGATATAATCTTTTTTAAATACTTATCAAGTACTTAGTTATGAAGCAGCAGCATGAAAAACTTACTGAGTACATTGTCATTCAATTACTTAGATCATAGACGTAAAGCGGCATGCTAAAGATCGCCCACTCCCTCATTGTACGAGAAATTCTCCAAAGGGAAATAACTCGGACGTATCTCGAAATATGCATGACTGGCCCGCACTGCATCTCTATTTCCTTAAACTCCTGATATATTGAAATTAAATACTTCCTATGAGACTTCCCCTCATTGTGATATTCAGTAGGCGGGGAGTGGGGTATTAAACATGGGCGTAGGAGCCGGGGGGAGGAGTATATT